>CM060959.1:101417498-101579998 GCA_030765055.1 Mantis religiosa
TAATAATAATAATAATAATAATAATAATAATAATAATAATAATAATAATAATAATAATAATAATAATAATAATAATAATAATAATAATAATAATAATAATAATAATAATAATAATAATAATAATAATAATAATAATAATAATAATAATAATAATAATAATAATAATAATAATAATAATAATAATAATAATAATAATAATAATAATAATAATAATAATAATAATAATAATAATAATAATAATAATAATAATAATAATAATAATAATAATAATAATAATAATAATAATAATAATAATAATAATAATAATAATAATAATAATAATAATAATAATAATAATAATAATAATAATAATAATAATAATAATAATAATAATAATAATAATAATAATAATAATAATAATAATAATAATAATAATAATAATAATAATAATAATAATAATAATAATAATAATAATAATAATAATAATAATAAGTTAGTTAGTTACTAACACTCCCCACATGGCAACCTTGGCCTTCGGGGTAACCTCACCCCACCAAGTGATGACCGGACCCATTTCTCAGGTGGAGGCACCCAGAGGGCGGTGTCCATTACCTCCGATGATAGGGTGATAGTGAAGATGGCGGTGAGGTGAGAGGACCTACAGTTTTTACCGTGGATTCCGAACCACGTTGGGCATAGGGGATACTTCACATGTGCTAGACAGAGGTGAAGGCGTGGATAGGGCCGACTTAAAATCGCCAACCCCAGAGCCGGGAATCGAACTCGGGACCCTTAGAACGGGAGCCGCGAACGAAACCACCGCGCTACCCCGGCGCCCTAATAATAATAATAATAATAATAATAATAATAATAATAATAATAATAATAATAATAATAATAATAATAATAATAATAATAATAATAATAATAATAATAATAATAATAATAATAATAATAATAATAATAATAATAATAATAATAATAATAATAATAATAATAATAATAATAATAATAATAATAATAATAATAATAATAATAATAATAATAATAATAATAATAATAATAATAATAATAATAATAATAATAATAATAATAATAATAATAATAATAATAATAATAATAATAATAATAATAATAATAATAATAATAATAATAATAATAATAATAATAATAATAATAATAATAATAATAATAATAATAATAATAATAATAATAATAATAATAATAATAATAATAATAATAATAATAATAATAATAATAATAATAATAATAATAATAATAATAATAATAATAATAATAATAATAATAATAATAATAATAATAATAATAATAATAATAATAATAATAATAATAATAATAATAATAATAATAATAATAATAATAATAATAATAATAATAATAATAATAATAATAATAATAATAATAATAATAATAATAATAATAATAATAATAATAATAATAATAATAATAATAATAATAATAATAATAATAATAATAATAATAATAATAATAATAATAATAATAATAATAATAATAATAATAATAATAATAATAATAATAATAATAATAATAATAATAATAATAATAATAATAATAATAATAATAATAATAATAATAATAATAATAATAATAATAATAATAATAATAATAATAATAATAATAATAATAATAATAATAATAATAATAATAATAATAATAATAATAATAATAATAATAATAATAATAATAATAATAATAATAATAATAATAATAATAATAATAATAATAATAATAACAATAATAATAATAATGATGATAAGGCATTTTTAAAAATTGTTTTGATTAATTCATTATCGTGGAGATATGAAGTAATTTGGCATTATTAAATGGTGGCAAATAAAACTACGACACATTAATGCATAAATGAACTAAAATAAGTTTTCAAGTGAACTAACAAAGGTTAATGTGGATTTGTTTTTCAAATTCTTGTTATCTTGAAACCATCACAGAATTGGAGCAGCTATATTCGCCACAAAATAAACTTTTCAATGTATCTTGTGGGGCAATTACTCGTACATAAACCTAAAACTTTTCTGTTTACCACAAAAGCTATCACTGATGTGTAACCAATCACCTTTTGTCACCTTGTAACAGTTCTGAATAACTAGTTACTTCTTGTGGAAACGTAGAGTCAGACTGAAAAATTCAATGCCATAGTCGGGATTTGAACCACGAATCTTCTGGTTTCCGTTCAGCCGCTCTAAACCATTGAGCTACTATGGCCAACGTGCCGATATGACATTAAATTCTCCAACCGACTCATATTTTCTCGGTAAACCACTTAGCAGTTCTCATAAACACATGAGACAGCTACCTTAATGGCGACTTACAACACGTAAGTACTTTAAGGCCCGGGCTTTATATGAGTCGGTTGGAGAATTTAATGTCATATCGGCACGTTGGCCATAGTAGTTCAATGGCAGAGCGGCTGGACGGAAACCAGAAGATTCGTGGTTCAAATCCCGGCTATGGCATTGAATTTTTCAGTCTGACTCTACGTTTCCACAATTTAGCCTACACACGGCCAGTGTGAAAGAACAATTAATTTCCATTAGTTACTTCTTGTCCATTGAGTGAGTTTGCCCCCCTCGGTAGCGTTGATGGTAGCGTGTTTGCATCACGTTCAAGAGGTCCCTAGTTCGAATCTCGATCAGGGTGAGTTACCTGGATAAGGTTTTTCCGGGGATTTTCCTTATCCTGTTGGACGAATGTCGAGTAACTCTAAGCTCCATGGACCCCGGACTCATTTGGGCATCATTTCACCCATTTCATTCATCGTCCGATAAAGAAAAAAATTGAGTGAGTTGGCTCCGCGATCGCAATCCAGGATATCCCGGTTCGTTTCCCATTGACTATCCATTTGATTTTGGTTTTTCGTGATGGTCCCTGGTCGAGAGCGAATGCCAAACATCAGAGTGCTGTTTGGTTGAACGGGTGGATCATTGCCTTCTCTGGACAGTTTCATTAGAGGTACGGGCTTCAAACCAGGAATTGTTAAAGGCTTACGCGCATCTTGTGGCCTATTTGCTAAGGCTTGATGTGGTTCCTTTACTTCATCCGTTCCTCCTAAGGAATCGAAGCCGCAGTGGATTTCCCGTATGTCGCAGCATGTGATGTCTCCCTTCCATAATGTACCTTATAGGTTAGGTTGGCGACTATTAGGTATAAGGAAGGGTATTCCACAAAATTACTGTCCTGTAAGTGGGGGAAATGAGAACTTAGAACATATATATATATATATTTTTTTTTTTGAAATTAATTGTCCTTTCACACTAGCCGTGTGTAGGACGCACTATGAAATAGTAGAACAAGACTGAAAAATTCAATGCCTTAGCCAAGTGATTCGTGTTTTTCCCGGTAAACCACTAGGAGTTCTCGAGAATTTAACGTCATGTTGGCACGTTGGCCATAGTAACTCAATGGTTTAGAGCGGCTGGACGGAGACCAGCGATCCGTGGTTCAAATCCCGGCTATGGCATTGAATTTTTCAATCTGGCTCTACCCTTATGTGTATTAGTGTAAAGGAACATAAATTTGGAGGAACGAGTTTATAATAAGAAATGGTTAAAGTTAGATAGTATAGCTATAGCTGAAATGTTGGTTAAAGATAGTAAGAAGATCGGGCAGTTCTTGGACAAAATTTAAACAAGTGGTTATTTACAGTGAACAGAACTAATAATGAAACTGCACTGTTATAATTAATTTATCAGAAATAAGGATCTACTATAAAAATGAGTATGACTGGTACAGAGCCAGGGCTGAAGACCAGTCACACTCAACTGTACATAGCTTAGGAAAAATAAATAAATAAAAAGAATATATAGGTTAGGTTATGAATGCGTTCCCAAATGCCATAAGCTTTTATATCGTAGCTATTTAAAACTTATTTAAACTTACCTATTAGACCAAAAACTAAGCAAAAATTAATATATTAATAAACTATTATTAATATATTACGATCCATGACACTCGCAAAAAGCAGTCACCTGCAAACACGAGTAATGAGACAATAGTTTGGTTAGGTGTGCTTCCACGTCAACGAAAACTTCTACCCCTTAATTACTTTTATCCACTATTTCATCAAATGTTCCGATTTGGGAACCTTAACTCAAAATTTGCTGCTATTTTATAGACTTTTGAAGACGTCACCTAAAAATTATTGTTGAAAGCACACTCACTATAAATACCAGCTGCATAATAATTGTCTTAAATCAATATCCAAACACGCATAATTTGCACTAAGTTCCAAAAATATGTGATAATTTCTCAATAAAGAATGATCATAATTTTTTTACGGTCATAATTTTTCGCACTAAATTTCAATCTTATTATATTCTGTTAGCTTAATGTGAAACAAACACACCCTAGTAGTTTCATTGTTGGTGCTCCTGGTTCCCGCCTGTGAGAACCAGGCACGTTCAGACATGTTCAGTATCGCCTACCGCTGCAATGAAGGTAACATGCAGTTAAAGTTGATGTTAGAGGAAGATCCGAAGTTTCTTTCAAACATAATCACTGCTGATGAAACTTGGCTACATAATGATGATCCTGAGAGCAAACAGCAAAGCTCAGTGTGGAAATCTCCTTCATCACCAACTCCCAAAAAGCAAAAGTGGTTGCTTGTGCTGGGAAAGTTATGGTAAACTCATTGTTTGATATTCATGGAATGGTTTATCAGCATGTTGTACCTGCACACACATCAGTAACTGGTCAATACTACAGGGATGTCCTGAAAACATTGCAAGTTCATATCAGGCGCAAAACACATTTCCGTGAAGCAGGCTGGATGCTGCATCACGATAATGTGCGGCCGCATATTGCCAATGTTGTTGCTGAATATCTTGCAAAAGTCAACGTGAAGTGCATCCCTCACCCTTCTTATAGTCCGGATTTAGCCCCATGTAACGTTTTTCTATTCCTTAACTTGAAGAAACGCCTTCGTGGGAGGCATTATCCATCAGCAGAAGCAGTGGTGAAGGCTGCGGAGGCGATTTTGAAGGATCTCTCAAAAAGTCATTTCCAGCATGTCTTTGAAGACTGGCAGAAACGCTGGGACAAGTGCATCGCATTCAGGGGAGACTATTTTGAGAAGGACAATCAAAATTATGAGGGTGACTAAAGGTATGTTGTCAAAAAACATTTTGATCATTCTTTACTGAACATCCCTTGTAGTTAACCTAAGCAAAATACTTGTTTTTGTGCTACAGTGTTGAATCAGACGGTGTTGGCTTCACCTTTAATGTAAACAAATTTCCCATTTGGACCGTATTATACCTACAAGAATATATGTAGCTGTGATGTTAATACAGATTTAAGGCTGGCGTTTCGAACAGCTTCTTAGAAAACGTTCCTTACATACATTTATGTCAACATTTATCATCTACATGATAAGAGCATTTTGTCTCCGGTAAACCAATGCTAAAGTTTCTACAACTGCAATGAATTGAGAGGAAGGAAGCCTTTCTCGCTTGGAGGCATGAATAACATGCTCTTTCTTCTAGTGTACCCCTTCTGGCAGTACGGATATATCGATTCACATGTTGCTCGAAACGCTGTTATAACAAGTCATTTTCACTATTGCCATGTATGGGGTGACTTTTGTAATGCCTTAATTATGTCTTTCTCAAGGAAAAAAAAGGTGGTACCATTGTCTCCACAGGGTAATATGTACCTTTTAAAGTATTAACCCTTAGAAAGAAACATCTTTTTTACCCCTTTATGAGGTACATCCGTCTGAGAGACGGACACATTTTTTATACATATATAAGGAACACCCGTCTATGAGATTTTTAAATTTGTTTTAAATGTTTCACACTAATTTACTACAATACATGTAACTGTACGAAGGGGGACCCAAAAGAAACCGGATTGTTGTCATAAAAACTTTATTGATGAACCTTTTTACAAAATTACTTCAGTCACCTTCAAAATACTCTCCAATACATGCGACGCACTTGTCAAGTCTCTTTTCCCACTGTTGGAAGCATGTTTGGAACTCTTCAAGTTTGATATTGTCCAGTACTGGTTTTGCCGCCTCCACATTGTCATAACGCTCCCCTTTTACCGTTTTTTTCATTCGTGGAAATAGGAAAAAGTCGCACGGGTTAGGCCTGGCGAATACGGAGCGTGGGGAACGACAGACCACCTCTGAGATGCCAAATAGTGGGTCACTCGTAAGGCCGTGTGTGCTGGAGCGTTGTCGTGATGCAGAAATCAGTCACCTGATCGCCAAAGTTCCGAGCGTTTCCTCCTCACACCCTCTCGCAGACGCCTTAAAACATCCAAGTAAAAGTGCTGGTTAACAGTCTGGCCAGGGGGTATGAATTCCCGATGTACAATTCCACGAACATCAAAAAAGACAATGATAATCGTCTTCACATTTGACCTCACTTGCCATGCTTTTTTGGTCTGAGAGAGTTGGGAGTCCTCCACTGCCTTGACGCTTGCTTGGTTTCTGCGTCATACCCGTAAAACCAACTCTCATCCCCTGTAATGACTTTGTTCAAGAAGTTTGAATCACTTGCAATCTCTGTTTTCAAGTCCTGACACACATTCATGCGGATGGTTTTGTGCTCCTGTGTGAGAAGGCGCGGAACAAATTTAGCAGCAACACGTCTCATGTGCAAATCCTCCTTCAAAATCCGCTGGCACGAGCTCCAGCTGATTCCTGTCGCTGCTGAAATTTGGTCGATCGTTTGGCGACGATCCTCGTTGATCTTTTGGTGGACCTTTTCAATGTTCTCCTCATTTCGCGATGTTGAAGGACGTCCAGAACGAGCTTGGTCTTCAACACATCTCACCACGTTTAAAGCGCCCAAACCACTCGAAAACCTTTGTGCGGCTCATAGCGTCCTCCTGCAAAGCTTCCTGAAGCATTTGGTGTGTCTCCGTTGCAGATTTTTTAAGCAGGAAACAAAATTTCACACACACTCTTTGTTCTTTTGAAGTTGCCATAACGACTTCGCAGAGGTAAACCCGCCAACAGTCTACTAACACTCTCTCTACTAACACCATCTAGCGTGAGAACCCTGCACTACGTGTAAGAGTGGCAGCGCCCTCGGAGTCCGGTTTCTTTTGGGTCCCCCCTTGTATATCAGAACGGTTTTTGTACAAAACTAAGCAAAATATTAACTTTATAATCTCACAGTGGGTGAAAATAAGATTATGTGTCAGCAACATAAGCATTGCACAGTTTTCTTAGCACTCTAAACACGTTGGAGTTTTACATTTGATGCACTTGTAATTTGACATTCTGTTCTTCTGATAAGTACAATAACGACAGTTCTTCCTTTTTGGTAGCCTATCACTTCTCATTGCCCCTTGCGCTGATCCTTCTTCCAGAGTCCTGAGTCTTCTACCTGGTAGTTGCTGTTTAATATCAATTTCATTCAAGATCATCATACCATTTTTCAAACCATCAGGTTGATTTTCCACCACCATTCTTTGTTGTAAATGAGTTTTCGTGAAGATATTCCAAGGGCATATATGAAATCAAATCTGCTCACTTTTTTGGCTTTTTCAAAATGTGTGTACAGGACATAAGCGTTATTGGATCTTACTGCAATCAAATGATAGAATATAGCAAGGGGCCGTGTTCTCGTCCTTCTGTTTACATACTAGCTACTGCATTTCATGTCAAGGGTATCAACTCCAGATTTCGTCGAGTTGTAGAATGAAATAATTTAAGTCCTACCAGTCAATGCATCAGTATACTCAGCATGGTGCATGAACGACAATAAAAACACTGATTTTGACCTCTTTGGCACATAAGAAAGAAGTATATATTGCTTTGTGTATCCATATATACACGATCCTACGGGTCTGACCTTGTTAGTGCGATTCGAAAAAGTATTCGGATTACTATTCATTGTAGGAACCTAAAATTACAAAAATGAATACTCAGGTATTCGTAAAAATAAATATTACGAATTCACAATAAACATGTTTACACCAAATGAAAAAATGCTTTTTACGTTACAAGGAACATCCGTTTAAGAGATGGGTATTTTAACTTACCCTGTGAGGAATATCCATCTGTCAGGCGATGTGTTCCGTGAACAACGGCTTCCGGTCGCAACAATCACGATGCAACGGATTATAGGCTCTCACTGCAGGCAAAGCCTGAATGGAGACTCATGGAGACTCCCTGAAAAGATTCTCGCGCAAAATTCATAAATATGCCATTTGGTAGCAAAACATGAAAGTATATCCGCATGCAATACAGATATCCCGTTCCAAGGGTTAAGTAAACTGTTGCTACTTTGTCTACCAATTATCTGTGGCAGGTAGAGGAGGCACTGAACCTCGGTTGTGAAATATTATCAGAAATAAACTTTGGAATCCCTGAATCTCAAAACTGACTTTGCATTCTAAATTTAATGTATTACATTCTTATTAATTTCTGTACCCACTCTTTAATGAATGATTTATTATCCTACTACTTTACATTTATTGAGATAAACTTTCACTATACATTTATTTTGAAAGAATACATTATGTAAACATAGTCAGATTTTTGGAAACCGTGCCGCTTTTGATAACTTTGAAATTTCTTCTTCGTTTGATGACCACGAGAAAAAATGAATAGCGGCTTAACACTTGCCGAACATTATAAGTACAGTAGAAGCTCGCTTACCCGGATAAATGGGACCAGGGCCGATTCGATCTATCCGGAGAAAGAAAAACGATAAAAAGAAAAACATATATAACATCACTGAAACATTTTTGGTGGAGTTTATAATTTACTATCGGCACACTTTCACCTAAAAACACATACACTGTATGTACTGTAATAGCCTACGTAATTGTACTGTACACAATATAAAAAGTCTGTTCAAAAATTATCGTGAATTTTGTGTTTTCTTCAAAAAGTATTTATTTATTCATAAATATACATTTTGTACTCTTCAAAGTAACCTCCACCAGATATTATACATTTGCGCCGACGGATTTTACGATCCTCGAAGCACTTTTAAAATATCTTGTGTGAGTGTGTGTGTGTGTGTGTGTGTGTGTGTGTGTGTGTGTGTGTGTGTGTGTGTGTGTGTGTGTGTGTGTGTGATCTTGTTCAGCTCCTCCTTTGATGCCGTCTTTATCTTCTCAGTCGTGGCGTAGCGTCGTCCTTTCATGGGCCTCTTCAGTTTTGGGAATAAAAAGAAGTCACAGGAGGCCAGGTCTGGGGAGTATGGTGGCTGCGGCCTCATATATTTGTTGTTTTTGGCCAAAACTTCGCGCACAAGCTACAATGTTTGAGCAGGAGCGTTGTCTTGGTACAAAAGCCAACTTTTGTTCATCCACAAATCTGGGCGTTTCTGACGGATTGCTTCACGCAAGTTGCGCATAACTTGCAGGTAATATTCCTTATTGACCGTTATATCCTGTGGCAAGAACTCACGATGCAACACGCCCCTGCAATCTAAGAAAACTGTAAGCAAAACCTTCACATTCGACCGAACTTGGCGCGCATTTTTCAATCATAGCGCGCGTGGCAGCTTTTCATGATTGAGCTACGTTATAACCATAAACCAATAATTTGTCACCAGTTATGACCTCTGGAGAAAATTTGGGTCATCCCGGACATAGTTCAACAGCTCCTTAGAAACGTTAATGCGATGGTGCTTTTGGTCAAAATTGAGCAACTTTGGTACGAATTTGGCGGCAATCCGTCTCGTGTCTAAATCATTATTCAAAATCGAATGGCACGAGCCAATCGATATGTTTAGCTACTCAGCAACTTCTCTAACAGTGATTCAATGATTGGTCAATACTATTTTCTTCACTTCTTCAATGCTTTCGTCTGTTGTTGACTAGCTAGGGTGCCCGGGACGCTCTTCTCGTTCACATCTTCTCGACCCTCTTGAGAAGCTTTTGTACCATCGATGAACGTTGCTTTGGTCTAATGTAACTTCACCATATGCCACAGTCAACATTCAGAATGCATCCGTGCAATTAATTCTGTTTTTCACACATTTGATACAGATTCTTTGTTCCATTTTTTGGAATACACAAAAATCCAAGACAAGCCAGAACACGTCCAAGGAAAATAGCTGTAAAAAGATTAACTTAACATTCATAATGTCCGAGCTTGTCAACATTAGTGAGGGATATGAGTACCAACATGACGCCACAAAACAATCGAAAATCGAATATACGTGGCTCACGAAAATAGAAATTCGCCATACTTTTTGAACATATCTCGTAGCTAAAAACTAGTCGATAGTAAAAAAGGCAGTGAGCTTCTGCTGTCTCAGTTTAGTGTTTCGCTTACGAGCAGTGATATCTCACATCTGTTTTAACAATTAGAAGTTCATTTGGCAATGCTTCGGCTTGACTCTCGAAATAAAACATCAGTTTCTCCAAGTTTGGTATTGCTTGTACGTGGGTCATAACCACAGCTGGTTCATCAACAATGTGTGAATCTGAATACTCTTCATTTTCAGAAACACTGCATAATGCAATAAAACCTTCCTTTGTAATTGGTTGATAACCTCCGTCATTGCCAATGTCTTCTTTATCAACATTGGAACAGTTATAGATATTTTTAAAAATGCATATAAAATCTTCTTTCACACTTATTTTTTCTTCTTCTTCAAACTTGTTTTCTGAACAGTCACACATACCAGGCCGCAACTTTTTCCATAACTTTATCAAAGTTTCTCTTCCAACCTGGTCCTAAGCAGGTAACGTGAGTGCAATGAATTCACCCGCTGGCAAGAGAATTCCAGTTAAGTACCTACTGAAATTAGCAATTTATCGTCTGTAAAACAAGTCTGCATTTAGTATGTTAAAGAACGTAATTTTTTTTTTCAAAACTGGCCCGGGTTAATGAAGTTAGCCTTAATGAGGTTTTACTGTAATAGAAAATTCATACCAATAACAATGAATATCTTGCAAATATAGAACGGGACCACATATATCGATAGGTATCGAATTTTTTAGTCGAACACAGTACTCTCTCTATGTACGAGGTGCGTTCAGATTATAACAGCTCCTTTTTTAGAACTGGGGCCAGATAGGAGCTTCTGTTTTTTTAAATACACGTGAACCCTTTGTGAAAGTGTGACAGAGATCGCAGCACTGTACAGTGCATAGAACTCTAGTGGCAACGACGAGAGTTAGGATTGTTTTTCATACTCAAAATGGCGATGTTTTCATTGCATGAACAGTGTGCAATCATTCTCTATTTTCGTGGTGTGATTTCTACTGAAATTCATCGCCAATTGAGTGAGGCATGTGGTGATGGTACCATGGATGTGCCTAATATGTGTTTCTGGGTGCGACAGTTCAATGAATGCAGAACATCGTGTGACAACAAACCAAGAAAGTCACGGCCTCGCATCAGCCGGTCTGACGACATGATTCAGCGAGTGGAGTATCGCCGATTGAGCATTTTCAGATCTGCATGCAGGATTGTGTGCACAGATCCCATCACCAGGCGGCCCCACCCAGGTTATTCGGTAGTCTTCCCTGCGAGGTTGACGCGCATAAGTGGCGTATCCACTTTCACCCGTCCTGACGTTGTTGTCGATGGGGGCGGGGAGGGTTAGACTAAAGGCATTGCCCCAAGGAAGGACCTCCCGGAGTTTTCCATCGCTCCCGGGTGGCAGAGGCCGGAGTCTTTGAACTTTCGTGTAGACCTCACTGAACGTTGTGCACAGATCCCACGGAAATGCCAATTTTGGAGGCGATGCTTGCAACTGTCTTGGTTTGTTGTCACACGATGTTCTGCCTTCATTGAACTGTCGCACCCAGGAACGCACATTAGACACATCCATGGTACCATCACCACATGCCTCACTCAACTGGCGATGAATTTCAATAGGTGTCACACCACAAAAATGGAGAAAACGAATAATTACACGCTGTTCGTGCAATGAAAACTTCGCCATTTTAAGTAACAAAAACAGTCCTAACTCTCGTCGTTGCCACTAAAGTTCTATGCACTATGCAGTGCTGGCATCTCTGTCACGCATTCATAAAGATGCCACGTGTATTTTAAAAAAAAACAGAAGTTCCTATCTGGTACCAGTCCTGAAAAGAATAGGACCTCGTACTACTGGTATACAAGCTAAATGACTGCTATAAATATGAGGGTCACATGCGGGAGATTCCGGGTTCAATTACCTGTACTTTACCTCGGGGTTTTCGTGGTTTTTCTGATCGGTAAGCACATGTCGAGGTGGTCCCATAGAAAGCCAGGAAAAAGATAAAGTCAAAAGGGCGACCAGGGAAAATCGAAGTGGAACTTCCTAAATAGAAGCCTCACACTTAATGGTCAGCCATATCGCTTGGTTTAACTATATGCATAACTTTCTTTACTTTGGATAAAGAGTAGTTAAAGAATTCCTTGTGACTAAACTGCTTATCTGTAAGATAGAACAAAGAAAGAATAATAACTGCTATTGCGGAAAACATTTGAAGCTAGTTCATTCAACGCTTTTCAGATACGCCAATATGGAAGCACTTTAAATCATCAATAAACCTTTAAACGTTGAAACAGGGCACACAACCATTACATTATTGATATGGCATGTATTGACTGAAGATGTCGCGAAGATAACGCTAGGCATGTTGCGTGTAAGCGATTCTGCTGCGCATGTGCTGACATCTACCTATTCCCCGAGTCAGTCACATTCTTCCCCTAGAAAGTCTGAAGGTAGTGAGGCGACGCAATAGTTGTAGGTTTGCGGGTAAAGGACCAAATGCCAGAAATGACCAACGAGCCGGCGAACAGAGGTAGGCCATTACGTTTCTTCTCGGCCTTCTGTGTTCCAATATCTTATTCAGCTGATTTCTCTCAAGCAGATCACAAAGTCTTACATGACATGTTTTTAGATTCCATGTGAAAACGTATGTTTCGTTATGAGATGTTTGTGTGATATATTCCGGTTGTTAGCGATGCTCTTTAAAAGTTACTGCCTCTTACAATCGCGTGACTGGAGGTACCAAATTAATAGTTTATATGGGAACGTTTGGACAAAATATCACCTGTGGCATGCACTTACTCTGTAGGTTCATTTATAACTAAAGAACAAAGTATCGGAAAAACACCTAACCAGACTTTTAGTCTCTGTAACCTCTTTTTTCCTTCCAGTCGCAATCCCATTTGAAATATGTGTTCTCCAAATAATCATCCGTCATTTGTCAGAACGGTTACTTTTCCTTCTCTTCTCACACAATCTCTATTGCATTACACACTAGAAAAATCTGATGTTTTGCACTCTTATACAACCCATGTCCGATTTCACCAACAGATGTTAAGGCTTAACACGAGTTTAGCAATAGTTATAACAAAATTTGCATTTCACCAACAAGTGTTAGCTTAACACCTGTGTTAAATCTCTTATTAAACTAACAAGCAAAATTTCTGTTGTTAAGTCCTTAACACTTCTGAATAGTCAAGATGTCGGGCGTGAACGCAGCTTTTGGTGTCGATTTGCTATATTTAAGAAGGTCTAAATGACATTCATAATAGAGTACTGCCTATGAGGAGAAATTATTTTGAGGAGCTATCAGAAGAACATTTTCTACGGAGGTATAGACTGTCGAAACATGTTGCTATGAAGGTTATTGCGGAAGTACAAGAGAGGTTAGAACATGCATCGAAAGGAATATGCCGATTTCGCCTTTGCTTCAAGTAGTAATAACTTTGGTATTTTATAATTCACTGAATTTGTGAATAATACACTGTCCACCTCCCGTCTTGAAACGTTCAAGTCACTCGTCCCTTGTACTTCTTCGCTCGTCGTTTTAAATTTACGTAATAATGAGTTAGAACATGCATCGAAAGGAAAGTGCCGAACTCACCTTTACTTCAAGTATTAATAACTTTGGTATTTTACATCCAGAAAGTAAGTTCTGTTTGGTAATGAACTTAAATTGTTTACAGACACAGAACAAATTTTATTGCACAAAATTCTACATCTCTTATCCTACTTTTCCACATAACTGCCGAAATTTTGCAGACATTTTTCATAGCGAGGCACACGTTTTTGTATACCTTCTTCGTAGACGTCTGCCGCCTGTGTCTTCAACCAGTTGGAAACATTTTATTTCAGCTCTTCGTCATTGTTGAAGTGATTGACCGCCAAGGAAAAATTTGAGATGCAAAAGCAGATAAAAGTCGCTAGGAGCGAGGTCAGGGCTGTACGGAGGCTGGTCAAACACGTCCCAGCCAAATCCCTATAGGATGTTTTTCGTCGCATTTGCAGTGTGTGGTCGGGCGTTGTCGTGAAGAAACACAGTACCTTTGGACAGCCGATAAATTTCAATTGGTTTCACTTTCCTAGCATTCAGAAAACGAATCACAGATCTGATTTCACAAGCGGCGGGATTTTCAATTAACACCAACCTTAAAAACAAGCACAACAAAACGTACGTGGCTGACAGCGATCACACAATGGCGCACGTTTCTTCTCCTTGATACAGAGCGTCTACCGCGTATGTGCGGAACTGCGATCGCAGAGCTGCAGCGGACATAAATTGAAACAGAACTTACTTTCTGGACGCCCCTTGTATAATTCACTGAATTATATGAATAATACACTGTCCACCTCCCGTCTTGAAACGTTCAAGTCACTTGTCCTTCTTCGCTCCTCGCTTTAAATTTACGTAATACTGAGTTAGAACATACATCGAAAAGAAATGCCGATCTCGCCGTTGCTTCCAGTATTAATAACTTTGGTATTTTATAATTCACTGAATTATGTGGATAATACACTGTTCACCTCCCGTCTTGAAACTTTCAGGTCACTCGTCCTTCTTCGCTCCTCGTTTTAAATTTACTTAATACTGAGTTAGAACATGTATCGAAAAGAAATGCCGATCTCGCCTTAGCTTCAAATATTAATAACATTTCTATTTTATTATTCACTGAATTATGTGGATAATGCACTGTCCACCTTCCGCCTTGAAACGTTCAAGTCATTTGTCCTTCTTCGCTCCTCGTTTTAAATTTACGCAATACTGAGTTAGAACATGTATCGAAAGGAATATGCCGATCTCGCCTTTGCTTCAAATATTAATAGCATTTCTACTTTATTATTTACTGAATTATGTGGATGCCGTCTTGAAACGTTCAAGTCACTCCTCATTTGTCCTTCGCAACTATTTTTAAATTTACGTAATACTGACGTAGTTGTTTCGTGCTTCTGGTAGTAACACATGCATTTGAATTAAATTCGTTTCCAATTTTTTCCCACATGACATCTTTCTCTTTTACATTCACCGCATTCGTTCTCTTATTTTCCACGATATCCTTACACTTCGTCACCAATTCAATTAACAATTCTGTCGCCATCGATGAGAAAGTTGTCCCACGGCATTTCTTATGATTTTGTTTACCCACCATTTTTTCAGCTGTATGCAGACGAAAATGAAAACAAAAGCACATCGCAGTACGTTCAGTACGTTCAGAGAATAATATACTCATCCATAGCCTTATATAGCTGCAATATTTACAAGTTTCGTGGCGTTAACACTGTTTGTTAACATTTTCAGAAAACAGGTTGGTGAAACGCAAGAAATTTAACAGCTTTGTTCGCGCTGTGACGATTGTTACGTTACATTTGTTAGTGTCGATTGGTGAAATCGGGCACTAACCTTACAAACCCTCATTCTTCTATTTATTTCGTGTTAATTGAGCTATATATTTATTGAAATGTTTTATTACACATTTCCCTGTTGATGGAAGAGCCATATGGGAATATAGCTAGCCTAAGGGATAGTCAACGATTTCACATTTGAGAACAGTAGTAAGTAATGTGAGCTAAGGTAAATGGGATAAATATTTTGAAAATCTTTCACAAAAGCCCTATTTGTCATGCAAATATGAAAGATTTTATCTTATACTGAAGACTGGATATTCTAGATTATGTTAAATCCTAAATTTTTCGATAAAGGGTTTTCTTATACTTCCGTTTTAATTTTTATTCCGAGTGGAAAGTAATCCTAATCGCCCACAGTTGGAGGATAAATAGGATTGGCATAGCGGAGAATCAGAATGGAAACAAAAAGGTGGAACATTCAATTTCTGTGTATAATGTAATTATGAGAACAAAATAACACATTTCTACACTTGTATATTCATATCTTTATGTATCTCACACACATTTTCCACATTTGAATTGCCTTCCCACAGCGCCCACACAGATTTCGTGGTAACGTTCTCTATTCTTCTGGGCTCATTTGAACATCATTTCACCCATTTCATTCATCGTCCGCTATGACTCGACATTGGAGGACGTAAAAGGGGGAAAATGAATCCCACGCCTTACCTTAATCCACTTCGCCCGCGGTATTTATTTTTACCCGTTGGCAGCACTGATTAAGTAACCATCATAACAACAGGAGGATAATGGATGTAAGAAAGTATGTATTTTCTTATTGTACAAGTTTCTGGAGCAATTACAATGCATATTCGTTATAAATCTATCTTAAACGAACTTAAAAAATAACAAAATGGCAGAAATGGAGCAATTACATACCTCCTTTCCGGAAAAGAAGCTCGTTTTCTGAATTATACTGAAGAAACACAATCGTATTACACATCAACTGTCTCAGGTAGTTAACTTCTTCGTTTCAACACAATACACAATGGTCCTCTAGGGAGCAGACTTTGAAAAACTAATCCGAATCACTCAAACTTATCTTATTGGAAAACTGAAACATGTAATTAGGATTCTTCTACCTCTGACAGATATCCAGTTATGCAAAAGTCATACAGTAAAGAGAACTTCAGGGGCTAGCCCCAGAAACTTAAAGATATACATTTCATTTGTCGTAAAAATACCTTAAACATAGGGTAATTAAAACAACTTTTAATAAAATCAAAACTTATGAGAATTATTTCTTGTAAAGGTTAGTTTGGAATGGGAGACTCTTTGAAAATTTTCATATTGCATCCTTGACGGATGCTAAACTTAAATACCAAGTTTGATATTTGATATTTATTTGTACAGTTTACATTACAATTTCACTACAATATCTTTAACATCGTACATGCACTTATCATACATCCTGTACAAATGCACGAAATTGCTGAGCCTAAGTTTCAATCGCTGGCTCAGGTCCCCTGGCTATAAGCTTTATTTTCCTGAGCAGCTTGGTGTCATTTCTTCTTGACCTTCGCTTCTTTTACTCTAAATCACTTTTCTCTTAACTTATATAAGAATTCTCCTATACATCGATTTTTCTTTTCACCCATCCCCGTTAACACTTTGCTCACACTGTCCCATTTCTTAGCTCATATTTATCTCCTGCAATTTGTTAACTCCTTACATTCTACCAGCTAATGAACAGTGCTCTCTTCATCTCCACAAAATTCACATATCCCTACCTCATTACTTCTCAACCCTTTTAGGAAATACCAAGTTGATATTTAACTGAATTATCGTTTTTAGTTATATTTTGTCACAGACTCAGACGCACACACACACACACACACACACACACAGAGAGAGAGAGAGAGAGAGAGAGAGAGAGAGAGAGAGAGAGAGAGAGAGAGAGAGAGAGAGAGCGAGGGGGAGGGTGAGAGGCTGGTAGACGTACACACATACCACATACAGAAGACATCTTTCTAAAAATGATTTTACTTTCTTTTGATTTAAGGGGTTTCAAAATACGAGAGTCGGATAATGAGTCCCAGGCCTCACATAGAGAAAGCGTCACTGGGCCAATTTTACGGATAGCATCATATAGTTTAACTTTAGACCAGCTTGTATCCATAGTTACAGGTCAATAGCTTGTTTTGTTTTTGAATGACAACATTTTAAACAAGACAGGTATAGAGGTTTCATGAAAATGGAGGATTTGGAAAAAGAGCAGTGATTAAATGCTTCCATTTGAAAGGTTTAACGGCTAAAGAAATCGAGGAGGAAATGGACAGTACATTGAAAGACTCTGCCCCTTCATATACAACTATTAAAACGTGAGTTGTAGAGTTTAAAATCGAACGTACGAGCTTCAGAGATGAGCCTCGCTCTGGACGCCCTGTGGAAGTCACAACTCTAAAGATCATTGAAAAAAATTCATCGTTTAGTACTGGAAGACCACAGACCAAAGTTGTTTGAAACAGCAAAGACTGTAAACATATCAAAAGAACATGTAGGTAATATTTTAAGTAATGTTTTAGGCTTTCACAAGGTTTGCCCGCGTTTGTTGACACCTAATCAAAAGTTGCAAAGAAAAGCTGTTTCTGATAGGAATTTGGAGCTTTACCGTAGGAATCGCAGTGAATTTTTGAGATGGTTTATTACCATGGATGACCCTTGGATACATCACTACACCCCAGAAAGTAAATCACAGTCAAAACAGCGGAAAGCGCCAGGTGAACCAACTCCAAGAAAAGCAAATTCAATTTTGTCAGCTAACAAGGTTATGGCGAGTGTTTTCTGGGATACATAGGGAATTATTTTTATTGATTACATGGAAAAGAGTAGAAGTATCACTGGTGACTACTACGCAAGCTTACTGCAACGTTTGAGTGATGAATTGAAAAGAAAAGGACCTCATGTAGCAAAGAAAAAAGTCTTGTTTCTTCACGACAATGCTATGACCCATTGTTCAGTCATTGCAATGGAATAAATGTGCGAATTAAAGTTGAATTGCTCAGAAATTGACCCTATTCGCCAGATCTAGCACCCAGTGACTACCATCTGTTCCCTAACCTCAAAAAATTTCTCGAAGGACGAAGATTTTACAGCCTTGAGGAGGTCATTGATATGGTAAACAGCTATTTTGAGGACCATGATAAATTCCACTACAGAGATGGTTTAATTAAATTAGAACACCGGCATGACAAATATATTAGCCATTCTGGAGATTATGGTAAATAAATTTAAGACATTTTAAACACTTTTTTATTGTGAGGCCCGGGACTTATCATCCGACCCTTGTATGAATTTCCGAGAAATTTAATATCCATTTTTTACCAGAATATCACATTTCCTTTGTTCACTGCGACTAAGTACAAGAAAACGTATAAATTATGAACCTTTTTAAGTTGATGAACATAAAATTTTCCCTTGTTTTAACGACTGTTGGCCTCCTGAGTAATTTCTTATGAATGTTATTAACGTTTCTGAAAGATAATTATGTACTGAGGTATCCCAAAAGGGCGTTGCCTCGTTTCATCGGCTAGTTTATTCTGAGCGCTAACATTTTCATACTGTACCAAGTCTTACTTACCACTAGCATATTCAATGACAGGAAACTATTTGATAGTTTCTCTCTGAAAAAACATGTTTAGGCAAACAATTATAACATTGTTGCACATACAGAATGAGTCACTTAAAACTACCACTACAACTATATCTGAAACAAAAATATCAATCAAGAAAACTTTTGCACAATATAGACCATTAAAAATGTAAGCACATATGAATATTTTAACTATTGTAACAATATACAACTACTTTAGCGAATAATACAAGAATAGAAGCTAAAACTACTAGCGGATTATATCACATAACCTTAGTTTCAGTTTTGTCATGCAAGGCCCTCTGAAGTTTATTGAAGTACTTAAATTTTAGATAACCTTTGCCCTCTGTTCTTGTAATAATCGCTAAAACAATGTGAATGTAACTTCATTGAACATAATTTAATAAAGAACTTTATACCGTACAGTTATTCAAACATCTTGTTATTTTATCTAGTTCTTCAAGTGAGGATTCACCAAATGTTTCATGTCACATCGATAATTTAGTCCAAGAAGTTATGTGCGGAGATGTTTCACTGCGAATTTTTAGACTGAATTTGTGTTGGTTACACTGACGTAAGCCTTAAATTAGCGACAGAAATTCGTTGATTATTTGAAACATGAACCTAAAAGTTTTATCTTTAATGGAAAACTTGTATTAATGTGACGCAGTAAATAACATGAATAACAAACCTAAGTCAGTTATATCTCAAGAACCTTACATTACATTTTCTTGGGATGTAATTCATAAACAAATCTTTTCATAATGTTATTTTTCAGGTTATAAATTACATCAGAAATAATACGGAGTTTATATCTAGAATATAATTTGGGTTGAAAATCATAATGGTTTACATTTTGAATGGAATATGCTACTTAATTTTATGAGCCCTTCCCTAGTCTTTATGCCTATAAAATCGTTTCTCGATTTCTTATTTTTTTTTTTTTTTTTTTTTAGAGATACGAGGATGATCCGAAAAGTTTCCGACCTAATAAAGATACAAGACATTTTTTCACATTGTTTTTATTTTTTTCCAACATAGTCTCCTTGTAACTCTACACACTTCTCCCAGTGATGCTCCCATCTCTGTAGCCCGTCCAAATAGTACTCGGCGTTTTTCTCTACAAAATAATTGTTCATGAAGATGATTGCCTCTTCATTTGACGAAAATCTCTGTCCTCCGAGTGCAATTTTCAGACGAGGGAAGAAAAATAAGTCGCTTGGGGTTAGATCTGGTGAGTAAGGCGGTGCTCAGGCAGTTCCAACCGTAATTCGCGGATTTTCGCCATTGCAACCGCTGAGGTGAGAGACGATGTGTTGTCTTGGTGAAACAGGATTTTCTTTTATGCAAATGTGGCCGTTTTTCCGCAAGCTCTGCCTTCAGTTTGTCAAGTAATGATGCGTAGTATGTTCCTGTAATGGTTTTTCCTTTTTAAAGGTAATCGATTAAAATAACTCCATGACTATCTCAAAAAACAGTCGCCATCACTTTCCCAGCATACAAAAAAAGATTTGGCTATTTTTGGAGCCGGTAACTGCTTTACAGTCCACAGTTTGGACTGTATTTTTGTTTCGGACGTATAATGGTGTATACAAATTTCATCTAAAGTATCTGCACCGCAGAGAGATAAAGGACAGATGACGCCGGTCGAAGATAAACAGCTTGCCTAAGCAGATAAACATAGCACGGAGATAAAGATCTGCGGAAATAAAGAGATAAATGGAACATTCTAGTGACATCTTGATTGTCTTACAGAACATTCGATTTCTTGTTTGTTCCAGAAATATCTAGTAATATGAGTCATGGTCAACGACCTTGGTAGATTGTAACTGTGTATGTGACGTAATTCTGTTACGTAAGGATTGAACACGGTGTATTTCTACGGAAAAAAAGCATTTTGAATTTCTGCAAATTGTACTTTTAATTCTATGAACCCACAGTCACAATACGGAGGTGATCTCGCACAGGATCAGTCTTGATCTATTATACCTTCTTTCACCGGGAGTATGAACTAGGCGAGAGGAGACAGAGAGCGGCCGAACCAAGGAGCCACGACAGTGCACAAGGCAGGATCCCTACGATTTACCAGTTATAAACTTCCCGATAGTTCAGCACAAACGGCATCCCACCTACCGTGGTCCGAAAACGGCCCACCAGGTTGGCCCGTAGACCGTCCTACCGGAAGAGGAAGTGTTTACCAGGAGCATATCATCCTGCCATACAGCGTCAAGACTCCCACCAACACTTCTACCCTGAAAGAGACCACCAGATAAGAGATGATGTAAATAATAATGGAAATAAAATGGAGGAATAGAAATTTGGGGGATGCAATTAGCCTACCCAGCATTCCCCTGGCGACCCGGGAAATCCCCCGAAAAAGACCATGGGCTAGTTAAGCCGGTCACCGGAGTCCAACCCGGACCTCTGGAATGCGGGCCACAGACGAAACCTCCTCAACCATCCCGCTCGGTTAACTTTATATTAACAATAAGTGGATAGATTGTAGACGAGTGGTGGTGTAAATTCAATACATCGATCTTTTGTTTTTAGAATACCCTTAGTGCTTAGTATTTTAGTCATCCACTGCCTTCAAAAAGCAAAATGTTTATTACAGATTAAAAAAAAAGCTTTCTCAAAGGAGGACAGACAAATGAAGCTGTAAGTCTCATAATCCCACTGCTGCTGAATTTTTCATCTCCTCCTCAGCCATTCCTAAACCTCTCTCGGAGAAGAAAATGCTCCGGCTTTACAGCGAAAAGAAAACCCTGCCTCACCTTTCTCATTTCAAGGGGTTGTTACCAACTATTGTATACAAGACTTGAATGACAAGGAAACTATCGATTTGTAGGTATGAGCCTCTTGGCACGCGCGACCTATCAAGTAAAGTAAGCCAGTGTTTGAAAACTAACATCAAATAACACGCAACTGCCGTAATTAACTACGTATTTTATAGTCCCTTTTAACAAACTACGCAGGAAACTTCGAGAGAAAGACAGGTGACTTCAGGTTGTCTTCTAAAGTACGAGAAAGGGTTCGTGCTTCTTTAGTTCCACATAACAGTCGTGGATTTTGCCAAATTGTATGCAATCAAGGAGCTCTTGAAGGGAAAGAGTTCACCAGAGAATAATAAAGTATATGAATCGCACATCTAATATTTACTCTTTGTTCCCAGAAAATTACGTGACTTCTGGCAATACAGATAGTGTTTAAGTGAAAACCAGAGGATATTTTACATTTAAAACTTTAGTGCCCCATTTCACCAACAAATGTTAAAACTTAACTCGACCTTAGCAATAGTTATAAAATTGCATTTCACCAACAAGTGTTAGCTTAAAGCTCATTTTAAATCTCTTATTAAACTAACAAGCCATATTTCTGTCGCTAAGTCTTTAACAATTGTAAATAGTCAAGATGGCGGGCGTGAAAGCAACTTTTGGTGTCGATTTACTATATTTAAGACCGTCTAAATGGCATTCGTAATAGAGTACGGCCTATGAGGAGAAATGATTTTGAGGAGCTATCCGAAGAAAATTTTCTACAGAGATATACACTGTCGAAACAAGTTGCTAGCAGAAGTACAAGAGAGGTTAGAATATGCATCGAAAGGAATATGTCGATCTCACCTTTGCTTCAAGTATCAATAACTTTGCGATTTATAATTCACTGAATTATGTGGATAATACACTGTCCACCTCCTGTCTTGAAACGTTCAAGTCACTTGTCCTTCGCTCCTCGTTTTAAATTTACGTAATACTGAGTTAGATCGCATCGAAAAGAATATGCCGAACTCGCCTTTGCTTCAAGTATTAATAACTTTACTATTTTATAATTCACTGAATTATGTGGATAATACGTTGTCCACCTACCGTCTTGAAACGTTCAAATCACTCGTCACTTCTGTCTTTCGCACCTCGTTTTAAATTTACACAATACTGACGAAGTTGTTTCGTGCTTCTTGTAGTGACACATGCATTTGAATTAAATTAGTTTCCAATTTTTTCTTCCACGTGGTGTCTTTCTCTTTTACATTTACCGCATCCGTCTTCTTACCACGATATCCTTACACTTCGTCACCAATTCAATTAACAATTCTTTCTCCATCGGTGAGAAATTTTTCCCACGGTATCTCTTATGATTTTGTTCACCCGCCATTTTTTCAACTGCGTGCAGACGAAAACGAAGAGAAAAGCGCATCGCAATACGTCCAGAAAATAATACGACTCATCCACAACCGTCTATAGCCATAATATTTACAAGTGTCTTGGCGTTAACACGTGTTTGTTAACATTATCAGAAAACAGGTTGGTGAAATGCGAAAGCTATGTTAGCGCTGTGACAATTGTTACATTACATTTGTTAACGTCGATTTTAACATCTGTTGGTGAAATCGGGCATTAGAATAGTTACTTATGATACATGAGTTGAAAGTAAGATTTTGTTTTTGACTACGTGTGATTCCGGGACGAGGCCGCAGGTCGAAACCTGCGAAAAAATAAAATTCTTTTAACCCGTACATTATACACTATTTTAGGCAGTCCTGAATATTTATGGATATATTATGGGTTATGGTTATGATATTTATCTGGTTGCCAAGTTCATTTTGTCTTCTGTGGCATCGTGTTGACAACATGACTTCTAGAAAACCATTACATAAGGGAGACAGTGGAAATAATAAAACGAAGTAAATAACGTAAGAAACATTTAATTAATTAAAAGATTGCAAATTTTTCCAAACTTACTCATCTTTGGATAAAATTGGAATGTTTATTGTACATTTATTACAATCACATTCACGACCTTCTTGAATGAGGCAATTGTCACATTCTACAAGAAACCAAAGTTGGCATTACCGGCGTATTAAAAGCGTTTGAACACTGAGCGAAAGAACTTTCTACCTTTAATACAGAAACTAAGAAGTATATTACAGTGCCCTGCACTGCTAATTTTGTAGCCATAAAAGTATGTCATGAAGAAGAAACAGACCAATAAATAAAACTTAGTTTATTGAAGTACAATGAAGTATTTCTATTATGAGTACTGTAGATTCCAATGAGTTGTAAATATGCCACATAAAATTTAAGTACCCTAAAACCTCCTTAACTCGTACCTCTTTAACCCGGACGTCTGGATAATAGTTTTAAAAAACAAAATTACGTCGTTTAGTGTACTAAATGACGACTTGTTTTACAGACGATAAATTGATATTCTCGAATTCTCTTGCCAGCGGGCGAATTTATTGCACCTACCACCTGGTTGGGACCAGGTTGGAAGAGAAACTTTGATAATATGACTTCGTGGGTTGATAGAATCAAAGGTCTTGTTTGCAGGAATTTAAAACACTTTTTAATGCAGTAAACAGACGCTTTGTACAACCCTGACAGCAGCAAAATGACGTGTCACTTACAAACAGTAGTCGTCAAGATCGTCTCGTTCGCCCACCACCTGTAAACAAACAAAAGAATCACACAACTGCAACTACACTGCACAACTTCAACTGACTGCTTTTCATACTCTGCCGCTATTTATATCTCACAGTTATTGTTCTAGAATGCATAGACCACTCGATAACAATCGCGACGGCAGCGAAAAATTCCAGCTTCTCTGTCTCTTTCTCTCTCGGCAAGCGTCCAGCTTCGCACGCCATTATCTGTCTCTTCCTGTCAGCGTACAGCTCTGGCTTTGCGGCGGCTCCAACCCACAATGCAATCGGTGACAATAAACTCATGGAAAATGTTGTGTGACTTGTCAGAAAACAAGATTGAAGAAAAAAATTAAGTGTGAAATAAGATTTTATAGATACTTTTAAAAATATCGATGGCTGTTCCGATTTTGACGAAGAAGACATTAACAATGACGGAGGTTATAAACCGATTACAGAGGAAGACATTATTGCATCATGCAGTGCTACTGAAAATGTACATGAAGAGTAGATATTCAGATTCAGACAATGATGGTGAACCAGCTGTGGTTATGACCCACACACAAGCAGAGAAACTGATGCTTTATTTTCAGAGTCAAGCCGAAACATTGCCAAATGAACTTCTAATGTTAAAGCGGATGTGAGATTGTGCTGTCACTGAGACAGCAGAATCTCGCTGCCCTCCCTGTACATATGGTATATGTGTTTCTAGGTGAAAGTGTGCCGATAGTAATTTATAAAGTACATTAAAATATTTGGGCGATGTACATGTTTTTTATCGTTTTACCGTCATTCTCCTGATAACCCAGATTTTCGTTAACGCGGATCGGCCCTGGTCCCAGTTAGTATGGATAAACGAGGTTCTACTCTATTCTGATTTGAAAGTACATATAGGTTAATTGTAAGTGTAGGATGTGTATATCTGTTAGCCGAGCCCCTACCGTTGGGGAGTTGTTCGGATTGGGTTGGACTCGAGAGGGCAGTGTGTTCCCGACACCCGCGGGAAATCGGGTACCTCCGGCCAGGCTACGGCCGCCCGGAGGGAGTAGAGGGTTGCCTCATAAGTCCCGGGTACTAGCCTGTAGAGCTAGTAGAAGGTGTGCTAGATCACCAGGCGGCCCCACCGAGGTTTTCGGTAGTCTTCCCTGCGGGGTTGACGGGCGTAAGTGGCGTATCCACTTCCATCCCGTGTTGACGTTGTGCTCAGCGGGAGGGCTTTTTAAGAAATCAGGTATTGCCCTATGGAAAGAGCCCCGGAGTATCCATCGCTCCCGCGTAGAAGGAGGCCCGGATTCTTGGTCCTACTGGTCCAGGACTGCGCTTAACTTAACTGTATATCTATTAATCATTAATCAATTAGACATGTAAATTATTTCTCTGGAAGCCTTGAAAATTATCGACTTTACATTGAAACATTCGGAAGCGCCGATAATGGAGTAGTAGGTACCTGGAGTGGGCGTCGCATTTACATCGCTTTGTTTTGAGTCTACACTAGTGACGCCAGCTCAAGCACAGTAAATAAATCCGTTCCTGCGATATAGTTATAGATTAAGTTAATTGATAGAAATAAATCGCACTTTGACACTAGCCGTGTACAGGCTAAGGTATTGGATAAAGTCAAATTGAAAAATTCAATGCCATGGCACTGATTGGAGAATTTAATGTTATGACAGCGTGTTGGCCATAGTAGCTCAATGTGTAAAAGTGACTGGACAGAAACCAAGAGATCCGTGGTTCAAATTCCGGCCTTGGCATTGAATTTTTCAGTTTGACTCTGTCTATAGTTACAGCTCATCTCTTTCATCCTTGTACAAATTTCGCGGCTAGTTATAAATATACACATTTCTTCTCTGCTGTTACAAAGTGAGCTCATTTGACACGTGAGTTAATCACTAAACGTCAAACAATTTAAATAATATTCTCTGTTCAAGAGTGCATACTTTGCTTGTTTTATTAATAACCATCGCCTTTGGATGTGTAAGTCTTGGAAACATTAGGGGCACCGTTTCTTGTTATACTGTGATCATACAGATCTGGTCACCCTTTAAGTCTCTTCTTTCATCCCTCCCTCCCAAGGAATGATTCATTGTCGGAGTAGCGAGCGCAGTACCTCCGGAATACGAACCTTCTCATCGCTAGCAGTTTTACGTTTTACTGCCGTTTACCAAATGTCATATCCCATGTAAGCTGCTTAGAGAGGTGATGGGGAAATGAAGGTGGAGAGAGTCAAAGAACGGGAGAGTGATAAGGGAAAGAGAAGGATCTCCCCTTCTCAGGTAAACACGTACGGAGCTACAGGTTCTGCCAATAAGAAATAGCTATTCGTGGCTCGTTTGTTGAATCTGGAATTTTCGTGCTAAAATAAGATCTTGCTCAACTTTCAAATAAAATCCATCGATTTCTATCTTTGTCTTCCTTACTAGGAAACTCTTTTGTCTTCCGGCACTAAAGGAAAGTAGCCGTCGAATCAAGAGGTCATTGTGTTCATCATCTTCCTAAAAACGGTTGTCGATATCGCGTGCTCGAGTTGAGAATATCGATTATCGATATACGCACCAGAAACAATGAACAAGAGAACGAGCATGTAGCAAACGATTTCCAAAAATAGAAAGAAGGCCAGTTCATGTAACTGACTTCCGTACTCTTTAAACAGAACGTGTTCATGACCAATAATTAATCAAAGAGAAGCTTAAAATTTGTATCATATGAAGAAAAAATACATTTACTTTCCGTGAAACAAATTATTTTCTCTACTTACTTACCTATAGTATTAAATATTGTATTTCATCAAGCAATTCAATTACTAATACTTTACCGGAAGTACCCGTTTTGAGGCTCAGTGAATACAAAACAGCATGTTTAGAAAAAGGACAGTTTTTCTGTGAACAGCATACTCAACAACAAAAGGTTTGTTAAATACCGAATTCAGTAATCTCAGTCTAGTATCTGCCAAAGATGCGAAAAGAAAATTTATGAGAGAATTTCTTCATCGTTGTTTGTGTTTGGCCCAAAAACAAATATTTCTTTTTAAAAAAATTGTTATCCTAGTTTAATGTGAAAAAAAAAAAAACACGGCGTAGTAGTTTCATTGTTGGTCCTCCTGGTTTCCACCTGTGAGAATCAGGCAAGTTCAGACATGCTCAGCATCGCCTACGGCTGCAATGGAGGTAACACGCGAGGAACAATATGCGGCTTTGAAATTCTGCTTTCGTCTCAGCAAATCTTCAGTTGTGGGCTATATAATGTTACAGGAGGCCTATGGAGAGTCTGTTCTTTCCTACAGCACAGCTCGCAGGCGGTTTAAAATGTTTAAAGAGGGGAGACAGTCAATTTCAAAGGAAGGTGGACTCGGTGCTCCAGTTACTGCTCTTACGGAAGAAAACATCAACACTGCGGCTGCCATTGTGAGAGAAGATCGACGAATTACCTTAAGATCACTTTCTGAAGTACTGAACATTTCATTGGATGCCACCCACACGTTGGTGACAGAAACATTACACATGAGACATGTTTGTGCGCGATGGGTTCCAAGACTGTTGATTCCCGAACAAAAGGACATTCGCATGTAGTTAAAGTTGATGTTAGAGGAAGATCCGGAGTTTCTTTCAAACGTAATCACTGCTGATGAAACTTGGCTACATCATTTTGATCCTGAGAGTAAACAGCAAAGCTCAGTGTGAAAATCTCCTTCATCACCAACCCCCAAAAAGCAAAAGTGGTTGCTTCTGCTGGGAAAGTTATGGATATCTCATTCTTTGATTTCCATAGAATGGTTTATCAGCATGTTGTACCTGCATACACATCAGTAACTGGACAATACTACAGGGATGTCCTGAAAATATTGCAAGACCACATTTCCATGAAGCTGGCTGGATGCTGCACCACGATAATCCACGGCTGCATATTGCCAATGTTGTTGTTGAATATCTTGCAAAAATCAACGTGAAGTGCATCCCTAACCCTCCCTATAGTCCGGATTTAGCCCCATGTGACTTTTTTCCATTCCCCAATGTGAAGAAACGCCTTCGTGGGAGGTATTGTCCATCATCAGAAGCAATGGTGAAGGCTGCGGAGGCTATTTTGAAGGATCTCTCAAAAATGGTTTCCAACATGTCTTTGAAGAATGGTAGAAACGCTGGGACAAGTGCATCGCGTTCAGGGGAGACTATTTTGAGAAGGACCATCAAAATTATGAGGATTAGTAAAGTCACGTTGTCAAAAATTGTGATTATTCCTTATTTTACACACACACACACACACACACACACACACACACACATATATATATATATATATATATATATATATATATATATATACAAGGTGCACTATTTATATAGTTTTCTTGAGACACCCCCAAAACATGGTTTTGGAAGGCATCAGCGGCTTCTTTTACCGACGAAAATCGCTGTCCACGGAATTTATTCATAATGTTCGGGGACAAATGAAGACTATATGGCGGATGACCCATCAATTCGACTTTTTGAGCCTTCAAATACTCTGTTGTTAGACGAGATGTGTGTGCACTCGCATTGTCTTGATGAACGATTCTAGGGTTCTTGTTGGTTTTCCTTACTTCACCGAAGACTTTCAGCAAACAAATGCTTTTGTACTATTAGGCATTGACAGTTTTACGTTTCCCTAAAGGCACCTTTGCCACATGGCCAGTTTTGCAGCAAAAGCATGCGACCATTTGCTTTGAGGTGCTTGGAGTGTGAACAACTTTTGTTGTATTTGCTTAATATTGAAACACCCATACAGTTGACTGTTGTTCACGTTCCGGCCCATACCCACAGATCCATGATTCATCACCTGTTACAATCTTATATGTCTTTTGAGGCATCTTCATTGCATTTCTTGAGCATTTTTGAACACCAATCGAAAACGAGAATCTTTTTCAGATTGCGTCAAATTGTGGATCTAACGAGAACAAACCTTTTCCACTGCGAAATAAGTATGCAATATTTTATATATGCTGGTGGAACTAATGCCTAGGGTTGCCTAAATCTCACAATATGACGCACAACGACCTTGTATTATTAGTTTTTGTACAGTATTGTCACGAACCCATTATTTACGAAAGCGCGGCGCGGGAGCGATGATGGAGCCGGGCGGAGATAAACAGCTTGCATAAGCACATAAACATAGCGCGGAGATAAAATACATCTCAAAACAGATAAAGTTACGCATCTGGAACGTTCGGGATTGGTCTAGTGACAGAAGATCCGA
The DNA here is from genome assembly GCA_030765055.1 of Mantis religiosa. Lineage (NCBI taxonomy): Eukaryota > Metazoa > Arthropoda > Insecta > Mantodea > Mantidae > Mantis > Mantis religiosa. The sequence goes on from CM060959.1 coordinate 101,447,362, forward strand.
TTTCTTGTTTGTTATAGAATATTCTGGAATAGATTACTCTTGTTATAGAATATATAACAGGCGACACGCCAGCGGAGTAGTTGTAAACAGTAGTAAACAGTTGTAAGGACAGTTGTAACCGGAGTTGTTGTTGTAAACAGTGGAAGTTGAGTGAGCTCTTTGTTGTGGTCAACGACCTCGGAAGATTGTAATTGTGTATGTGACGTAATTATGTTACGTAAGGATTGAACAGAGTGTATTTCTACGGAAATAAAGAACATTTTGAATTTCTGCAAATTGGACTTGTAATTAATTCTACGAACCCAGAAAATCACAGCATCAATGTATTCTGGCACAACAACTTATTTTGGACGACCTTCACGAACTTTACCATTGAGCGAAGGACAGCCACGATTAAATTTGTTATACCAGCGTTTTACAGTGACAAGGGATGGAGCTTCGTCACCAAATGTGGAAGTTAGTTGATCGATGCTCTCTTGTCTTGATAATCCACGTCTATTTTTGGCGCTGTTGTAAATTTACGTCCTCCAACGTTATGTCATATCGGACGATGAATGATTTGGGTGAAATGATGCTCAAATGAGCCCGGGGTCCATAGAGCTAAGAATTTCCCGACATTCGTTCTTCAGGATAATGGATCCCCCCGGAAAACCTTATCCAGGTAACTCACCCTGACCCAGATTCGAATTCGTGACCTCTTGAACGAGAGGCAGACTCGCTACCATCTAGCTACCGAGGCGGGCAACGTCGAAAGTCGTAATAAATCATTGCACGGACATTTTCGCGAGTTAATTACATGTTTTTATTGAGACAGAATATTCAAGTTAATGTAAAAAAACAAATGACGCTCTATTGACAAAATGTCTGAATTAGATTATGGTCAGCAGTGTCAAACTTTCCATTCGAAATGTCATATGGCACCTGCAACATTCAGGATGTCCAAGGCTCAAAATATAAATAGTGCCCCTCTACACACACACACACACACACACACACACACACACACACACACACACACACACACAGAGAGAGAGAGAGAGAGAGAGAGAGAGAGAGAGAGAGAGAGAGAGAGAGAGAGAGAGAGAGAGAGAGAGAGAGAGAGAGAGAGAGAGAGAGAGAGAGAGAGAGAGAGAGAGAGAGAACGATTGCTAAGGGAACGGAATCAACTTCCGAGAAACGCTTGGGAGAAGAAAGTTCGAATATTTGCCAAAATGCGACGTGTTAAGAAGCTATTGTGAATGATTGCGTTGTTTTGATTTATAATTTGTGCTGTTTAATTTGTGCACCAATGTTATTATTTAAGTAATTTGGAAATAAAATAATGCATCGATCCGAAACAGCTACCCGGATATACGATTTCATGTTCACCAAGCGAATGGAAGCTGGAAAAGAAAGTCGAGTTCTTTATTAAACAACAACAAATTATAAATCCCAAGTCAAATAAAATGTATTACAACCCAAGGAAATATTTTTAAAATACTTTAACCATTTTCGTTTACCATACATTTAAGATATTACAGTAGATCCTCGTTAATCCGAACCAATTGGGGCTTAATGTTGTCCGGATTATCGAAAGTCCGAATTAAGTGAAATGAACACCACAGAGAAAAAATTGTGAATAAAATTAGAGTATATACTGTATTATTTTATTAGAACCTAAAATCAATAGGCCCTCCTCATTTTAATTACACATTATTTATTTGTTTGGTTTGAAGAAACTATTAATTTTCTTTTGTGGTTTGCCACACACAATGAGATCACGAAGGCTCCTCATATGATAGTGTACAGAAATCTGTTTATAGTGCGTTTTCTCTACAAAGTCTATTACACAATTCACATGCTGTTTTCCACTTTCCGAAATCTGCATCCTCAGTCTCAGATTTGCTACTAGTGTATCTTGCATTATTTACACTTTCCACAATTTTTTCGTCAGTCATGATATAATAGCCTGTATCATCTTCATCTCCGTCGAGCCATTCTTCGATCTCGTCTACTGTGATAGCTTTCTCGCCACCCGCAACCAGTGTTTGGTGAAAGTCATTTAACTGAATTGTATTTTTTTCAAATTCAAAAGTGTCGTTATACAAAGTTTCTCCCACGTATTAGCCAATGTAGGGTTAGAAATGCTGTTTAATACACTTGCAAAACTGAAAATCATGGAACTGAAATCAGACACATATCTATTCTGCATATACACACACAAGAGTGGCACCATTTTAAAGCCTTTCGACAAATTTCAGTCTCTCGTGTATTATAAGCGATTTATGCTTACGTTACTCCGATGACATTGTAGGTTTACTAATCGGCATTGTACACTCTATTTGTTTCTTTATCTTAATAACCAAAAAAGGCAAATGTTAAACTAACCCTTCTGACTATAGCTGCAAGCCCTATCAAGGTACACCAAGGGCGGGGGAAGGACATCTAGTGTACCGTTGTCACTCATGTATTCCTGGTATTCCTAAGAAATTCCTATTGTACAGCCTGTGCAAAAATAAAATGGACAATTTCCTAATGTTTGCAGTACTATAATTTAAGTTAGCAATTCGCAGATGTTTTGACAGGATGATTCTCCTGATTAAGCGAAATCCTGTTTAAAGGAGCCCGGATTAACGAGATTTTACATAAAAATAAAATGAATATCTGAATTTTCCTATGAATAACCTATATAGTCCTGTTCATTATGTATCACTTTTGCATAAGTAGTAAAACGTAAGAAATAGATATCTTGCAACCAAAAACTGTAGATATCAGTAAAACACAGAATTTACGTAAAATAACTCTTTTTTACACTAAAGCATTTGCAAGATATACATTGATGTTTTTCTGAATTTTCCAATACCTAAACTTATCTCAAAGGGAAGTAGTTATTCATTTTTTAATCTCCTGGCCGTGCAAAGAGAACATAATTTCAAAGCAAAGCTATCACATATGGACTATCTCTACTTTAAAATATTTGACTATCGCTCAAAATTACGTAATCTCGTACTTCCTCTGTACCTACAAGAAAACTAATAATAAGATGTTTGTCTCGATTAAACTAAAGCAAAGAGAGAAATAAGCATTTGTATGGAGTTGTGCAAGAGTATAGAAAGTCTTATGGATTCTTCTTCTTCTTTTCCTCTTCCTTATGCCCTTTCGAGCGTCGGGTTTCCTCAGTAGCTCATGATCCATTTTCTATATTTTTTCCTATCATAGTTCGTTGTTTAGCTTCCCTTAAAGTCTTGTCTTTCTTTTTCACCATTTTCTCTTCTTGATCGCTCTGTTTTATTTTAGATCGCCCTCTATCTCTTCTTCCTTCGCCTCTGGCCTCCCACACCTGTTTCGGTTTCCAGCTATCATCCATCTGTTTATGTGTCCAAACCATCTTAAAACATTTGTCTCTATATAAATGCATCAGATTTTTATATGGACAGTTTCCTTCCTTCTTTGTTTTGTTTGTTTTGTTGTTTGTTTGTAATTTACGTCCTTTAACTTTTTAAGTCATATCGGACGATGAATGGAATGCGTGAAATAATGCTCAAATAGGCCCAGCGTCCATGGAGCTAGAGCTACCCGACATTCGTCTTTTAGGATAAGGGAAAACCCCAGGCAAAGCCTTATCCAGGTAACTCACCCTGACGTTTCCTCTTTCTTCCTCTTTTAAGACATTGAATGTTTTCATTCCCAATTGTGATTACGAAGATCTTTCTACCACACTGCTTACTCTGTCTGGCATATCTCGGGTATTGATGATTCTACTGCCAGCTACTACAGTGGTGAACTTTTCTGTAATCTTTTTTACTCAGGATATGCATGAGTGGCTGGGTGCGCTCGCACTGGGCTCTGTTACCAAACGTAGTAGGCGTGTGCCGGCAACTGTGTATATTTTACCCCCAATCATGGGGCCATACATTATTTCCGTAATTAAATAACACATTAAATATATTTAAAACTTTAAAATCTTACCTGATCAACACACACTCCTCCTTCAACATTTTAGCTTTTACTCAGAGATTGAAATACAGCGCCTTTTTTCGGAAGGAACTTTCTATCACTTGTTTATAAAATTACTATTGCCCGCCTCGGTGGCGTAGATGATAGCATTTCCGCCTCACTTCAGGTCCTGAGTTCGAATCTCGATCAGGGTGAGTTACCTAGATAAGGATTTTTCCTATGTTTTCCCTTATCCTAAAAAGACGAATGCCGGGTAATTCTAAGCTCCATGGACCCTGGGCCCTGTATTCGAGTATCATTTCACCCATTCCATTCATCGTCCGATATGACTTAAAAAATTAAATGACGTAAATTACAAAAAATCACTACTATTACTAGTCAATAATTACATATAACCGATAAAAATTATGAATAAAAATAAACAAGTACCTTCTTGCAGACGTTGTAAACTATTAAAGTCAAACACCCAGTGTTCTCCTAAGTGTTTCGGTATTATATTTGGGATCCTACCTATAGCATAGATGCAGAAATATATTTTAGTGAATACAGTTTAATTTTAGTAGCAGAATGGGAATGTCAGAAAAAAGTTTGAGGTATGTTTTAAGATTTAAATCAACTTGCATGCCTTGAGCTAACTTTGTGCATTTTATTTTTGTCATTCTCGTTTCGCACCACAATTTGTGTTATATTTTAGTTTGTATCAATTCTAATTGTCTTTATATTCCTATATACTATGTTAATTTTCTTTAAAAAAACACCTAAGAATTTGCTTTACGGACTTTATTTCACCAATAACCACTTACAAATGTCACTTTATTTTTGAATAACGTTACGTCAAAATGTATTAGATGTCTGTCTTTAGAAATGCTATAATGTTGAATTGAAATGTATAAACGCCAGAAATCACTGTAATAAATTTCTGTTTTAAAAATGCTAAAACTCACCAACTCTAGCTATGGTATAATTAAGTGGTTCGTTTTGTTTCAAACGCACTCAGCTTCGTTAGTACTCACACATTTACCTGTTAGAACACTTAGAAAAGTAATTGTTTTATACACGCTTTCACATTCATGTTATTTTGTTAACATATAGGTATAAGAATGTAACAATAAGATACGAACACGTTCCATAGAGTATATAACAATACACAAAAGCAGTACAAGAAATATGCAAAACAATATCTCACGATGATGTCACAAATATCTCTATGAACTGCTTTGTTTCTGTTACGAGATTGTGGCTCTAAGGAATGTGTTTGAACTTCAACAGAAATAACAACAGATTTCGTAACAATAGTATTTCAGCAGTACTGGCACAATTATTTTCATTATTTTAGGAGTAGTAATGCAAAAAACCATCCTAACCTCAGATGGGGTTGAACATTGTTTAATGAAAGATAAGTTGGAGGACTTTTAGTATGAATGGATAATTTAAGACATAATTTTTAGGTCAAGAATAAAAATACTATGGAGGTTCTATCACTAAATTATCTCTGGGTAGTGGAGAATATTTGGTGGGAAGAAATTTTGAACTTTTTTCGACACGAATGACCTGTTTGCTAAAACCTTTTTTTAAAATAAAAAATAAATGGCGATTTCGTTCTTTTAGGAGTGGTATGACCAAATTCGATTCACAGGGGCGGAAAATGTTAGGAGGGGAGAAATTTTAGGTTATGTGGAATATTTATGTCTCAACAAAACCGTCAAAGAGCTGGCCAACATCAGGCGTTTCTGATAGTAAATAAATAAAACCATCATGTTACTGAAATAAAAATACAGTTAAGAGTATTAAAGTATTGTCGCGAGGTCATTGTTGATAGAGGCGGTGCCGGTGACTAGTTCAAAGGGACGGACAGTGTAGTGTGTAGATAAAAGGTCGCTGAAGCGGTGGGGGAAAGAGATGGATTTCTCGAGAGTGCTAGTTCTTTGTTCTAGCCGTCTTGATCGTTGGAGAACATTCCGGAATGTGAGTAAACTATAAAAAGGGAGCCCGCCCGCTTAAGTGGGTCAGTCGTTAATTGAACTCGCGTGCGTAAACAGCTGTGTGTTTGTGGTCGATGACCTCACAAGTTGTATTGTGTATGTGACGTATTTCTGTACTGCTGTGAAGGAAGTGTGCTTCTACGGAAATAAAGTGCAATTTTTGGTGTTTGTAACCTGGACTTTTAATTTTTCTAGCCCACAAAGTCACAGTATTTATTGATATATAGTTAGTTAGTTACTAACACTCCCCACATGGCAACCTTGGCCTTCGGGGTAACCTCACCCCACCAAGTGATGACCGGACCCATTTCTCAGGTGGAGGCACCCAGAGGGCGGTGTCCATTACCTCCGATGATAGGGTGATAGTGAAGATGGCGGTGAGGTGAGAGGACCTACAGTTTTTACCGTGGACTCCGAACCACGTTGGGCATAGGGGATACTTCACATGTGCTAGACAGAGGTGAAGGCGTGGATAGGGCCGACTTAAAATCGCCAACCCCAGAGCCGGGAATCGAACTCGGGACCCTTCTTTATTGATATATTAATCGCCTCATTAATATGCAACATGTAATCGAGGATTGTGAAACAATAAATTATTGAAAGTTTTATTAAATTTATTTTATTATTATAAAAGGTAAGGCTACACTGAAAATTCGCCAAAAATGTTGAAAATCATGAAATTTTCTTTTTTTTTTGGCATTTTTGGAAGCTTAGAGTTTGTAGTAATGGATGGCATGCTATTTTTATCATTTGCACCACCTTAGGCCATCACGTAATAATTTAAAGAGACCTTTAACAATCGTTAAAATAACAATCATGACTTTAAAATTGATTTTCTGAAAAAACTTTTTTCTAACACTTTTCAGTATACAAAATGCTTCACGCGTCAAAGTTTTTCATTTAACTTGGTGAAACTTCCAGGATACGTCCATAATATGTAAATAAGAAGCTTCATGTTCCCCTTTTTGTTAATGCTAGTGTTTTGAAAATTATATGGTGTTAAGTAATAAAATAAGTTAATATTTTCAAAATTTTGAGAGCTAACACATGGAAAATATTTTAGAACAAATGCTCCAGAAATAAGAATGTGGGTCTTTTAAAATTGCTCTGTACTAGCCAAAAACAAAGATTCAACTTAAAATCTCAAATTTTTTGACGCGTAAAACATTTTTAATTTTTACAATATTCTCACAAAAATTAATCATGAATTAACTATTTGGTGTAGCAACATAAAAAGTTGCATGCAAGTTTAAAATGATACTCTAATTGTGTGGATAAATTTTCATAATGATAGGTTTATTATTATAGAATTTGGAATTTTCAGTATAGCCTTGCCTTAATCACCTCATTAATATGCAACATGTAATCGAGGATTGCGAAACAATAAATTATTGAAAGTTTTACTAACTTTACTTTATTATTATTCTAAAACATGATGAAATATACCATAATATTTGATGCTCAACGAACAGGCTTCGCCCCTCAAAACAATAAATAGTTTTTCATATTCAATAATTTAAGGGCATTACGTGTAGTTTTCCAAGTAGCCAGAAGGGCACAAGATGACAAAAGACGCTCAGCGTGGTATCACAGTCTGCTTATTGTGTTTGTGTCAAGTTTGGTATGATATGTAAGTAATATAAAGTTATAACTGTGCAGCGGATGAACCTGACGGAGATGCTGGAGTCTGCGGTACCATCCTGACAGCTCTGTCTTGGGTAATCATTGTCTTCACGTTGCCTTTCTCCCTCTGCGTCTGCTTCAAGGTAAGTCTGTCTAAAATTATGTTTGATAGCACTTCAACCCCATATTATTGATATTGAACCGGTTCAATATTCCTTAAAATCTTTCACAAAAGCTTTATTTGTCACGTAAATAAGACGGTTTTTGCCTTATATTGAAGACTGGACATTTTAGATTACCTATGTTAAATGCTATTGCATGCAATTGTAGGATGAATAGGATTGGCATAGCGGACGAATCGAAATGAAAAGAAAAAGAAAACGGTGTAACATTCAATATCAGTACATAATGTAATCATGGGAACTAAATAACACATTTCTGCACTTACATATTCATATATTTATGTATTTCACACACATTTTCCACATATGAATTGCTTCTCTCTCCTAGCGACCACACAGATTTCGTGGTACCATTCTCCATTTTTCTGGGCTCATTTCAGCATCATTTCAACCATTTCATTGATCCTCCGATATGTCACCATTGGAGGACTTAAATAAAAAATGAATTTCCCAGCTTACCTTAATCTATTTCGCCGCTTTGTGGCAGTATTTATTTTTGCCCGTTTGCAGCACTGATTAAGTAACTATCATAACACCAAGGGGGATTAGGATATAAGAAAGTCTGTATTTTCGAATTGTATAAGTTTCTGGGGGTAATTTCAATATACGAGGGCTGTTCAATAAAGAATGATCATAATTTTTTACGATCAACATTTTTCGCACTAAAATTCAATCTTATTATATTCTGTTAGCTTAATGTGAAACAAACACGCCGTAGTAGTTTCATTGTTGGTACTCCTGGTTCCCGCCTGTGAGAACCAGGCAAGTTCAGACATGTTCAGTATCGCCTACCGCTGCAATGAAGGTAACATGCTGTTAAAGTTGATGTTAAAGGAAGATCTGGAGTTTCTTTCTAACGTAAACACTGCTGATGAAACTTGGCTACATCATTTTGATCCTGAGAGCAAACAGCAAAGCTCAGTGTGGAAATCTCCTTCATTACCAACCCTCAAAAAAGCAAAAGTGGTTGCTTCTGCTGGGAAAGTTATGGTCATCTCATTCTTTGATATTCATGGAATGGTTTATCAGCATGTTGTACCTGCACACACATCAGTAACTGGACAATACTACAGGGATGTTCTGAAAGCATTGCAAGTCCATATCAGGCGCAAAAGACCACATTTCCGTGAAGCAGGCTGGATGCTGCACCACGATAATGTGTGACCGCATATTGCCAATATTGTTGCTGAATATCTTGCAAAAATCAACGTGAAGTGCATCCCTCACCCTCCCTATAGTCCAGATTTAGCTCCATATGACTTTTTTCTATTCCCTAACTTGAAGAAATGCCTTCGTGGGAGGCATTATCCATCATCAGAAGCAGTGGTGAAGGTTGCGGGGGCGATTTTGAAGGATCTCTCAGAAAATGGTTTCCAGCATGTCTTTGAGGACTGACATAAGAAGGAACATCAATATTATGAGGATGAGTAAAGGTGCGTTGTCAAAAAGAATGTGATCATTCTTTATTGAACAGCCCTCGTACATTCGTTATAAACACACCTTAAAGAAAATAAAAAATAACAAAATGCTAGAAATGGAGCAATTAGATGGCTCCTTTCCAGAAAAGAAGCTCGATTTCTTACGTAGACTGAAAAAACACAATCGTGTTACACACTTAACTGCTTCAGATAGTTAACTTCGCCCACAAAAGTCGTTCCCACTTAGCAATATATATATGTCGTCCCCTAGGGAGCAGATTTTGAAAAGCTAATCCGATTCGGCCGCCAATCCTAGTCACCCGCGCTTACCTATCATTGTTTTCCCTCATATTTTAGTAAAGTACCTGTGCAAATTACCTGTCAAACCCTGATAAGTACATATCTAAGTAAACCACTGTCCATTGTTGCTGCCGGTAAAGTTCTCGAAAGTCTGCGGCTTTCTAGAAACAATGGCTAGGGAGGTATGAATACCCGCAAGGTGTTAGAGCGGCAGTTGTTTGTTGGTTATTGCGACAGTCGACGACTGAAGTGTACCGCAGTGATTTCTTTCATTTGTTTTCGTGCAGCAAAACACCGAGTCAACCTCGAAGAGAGTTGACTGTCCATTTCACTTCTTTTTACTGCAGCAAAAGTTGTTCTAAATTTCTGCAAACCAAATTTCCAAATCTACGTAACCCTCGCAGTCACAATAATGATGAATCCAGGTCTCATCGACATTGATAACTTGATGCAAAAGTCCTTCGCATTTTGCTTAAACAGCTTCAAAGTTGAAAGCCGCACCAGCTTGTTGTCCGCTGAGAGCAAACAGGGTACCGATCGAGCGGACAACGGACACCTCATCTCCAACGAATTCCTTGGTAACCACATCTGCAGAACATCCCAGAAAACGGATGTTCGACCACGTTTAAATTCGTTATAGCAGTATCTAACTGCTGTCATAGAAGCCGAAAGGTCTCCATAAACAACATCCAACTTTTCTTTTATCTCCTCACAAGCTTTCCCCATCTAAAATTAAAAATCGAATCACTGAACATAGTGCACTTTTTACATTTTAGCAAAAGCACGTTGAACAATTTGTTGAAATGTTTGTAAAATCTAATGTAACTTATGAGTCAGCACCAAATATGTTTTGACAACGTGTAACTAATGACAGTGCACAATAATAAACACAAACTTCCCTTAGCAACACCACGGGTACTTATTGAACCTCCCTCGTGTGAATTTTTATCTATTTCTGCTCTTGGATATGTAAATACATTTAATCGGTAGGTTCCATCACGCTTCCTAAGAGCGTAATAAAATGAAAATGGAGTTCACGTTACTCAAATGTGCACGAGTAACGCGTAGATAACATCTGATTGTGTGTAATGTGAACATCGATTACAAGTATAAATACCTTCATACGGTTAGACATCTAAAAATGTCATTAGAAAACGCAGAATCGATAAACGTTTCTGCGTAAAGAACAGAGGATGCGTCACTTTTCTATCCACTATCGCTTGTTTGTACATAACTTCCACAAGTTATTTTTACGAAAGTTTGTCCATCTACTTCATGTAAATCGAGATAAACCGTTGTAGCTTTTCTATAAAGTGTTATATTCAAACCTTCTTTGGAATGTATGTTCACAGACCATTCACATTTTGTCATGAAAAAAGTATATTACAATTTTATAGCTATTTAAAAATGTTATTATAAAATTTTGGCACGCATTCGGGAGGCCCGATTTCGATTACCGTGGCCGACCGACCTGACCCATGGTATTTTCGGGGGGTTCCCGGATCGCTATGCGATCCCGAATTTCCTGTCACTCTATTCCATCTCCATTATCATTTCATATCATCTCTCATCTGGTAGTCTCTTTCAGTATAGAAGTGTCGACGGGTGTCTCGGCGGTGCATGGCAGGATGATATGCTCTGAGGTAAATTACTTCCTCCTCCGGTAGGACGGTTGCCGGTCTCCGCTCCTCTGCTGGGACAATTTCCGGACCGCCACCCAGGGAGCTTTGGGGCTCGGCTGTTGGGCTCGTTGCCGTCCCGCAGTAGAGGAGCGTGTCCGTTGTCCTGGCCTGTCGGGAGAAGTCTATCCAAGTAAACTATAGAGACCCTGCCCTGTGTACTGTCCTGACTCCTTGGGTCTGCCGCCCTTAGTCTCCTTCACCTCATCCTTCCTCCCGGGGGTACCCCCACTTGAGGGTATAGGAACAATGGGCCCATCATGGTGACCTACGTAACGAATCCCCTCCGTAGTGAAATCCTAATGCTAATCCGATCATAACATTTTCCATGTAAAATACAATTTGGAGTATGGCGCTGTCCTTACAAATGTTCTTATTGCATCTTAAATTAAAGACCAAGTTTATGACTTATTCTTATCTTATAGTTAAACACATACATAAACACGAGGTGCGATAAAAATAAAGTGTATTTTATTTTTTATTAAAGAATATTTATCAACATTAACTTTGTCTCCTTCAAAGTTATCCCCCTCAGATATTTTGTGCCAGCGCATATCTTGGAAGCATATCTGAAATTCACTTTTCGCTGTGGTGTTTAGCTCCTTCAGCGATTCAATTGTTTTTTTAATTTAATTTATTTAAAGTCGCTTTAACAGCAATGTCATATCGCAACTACGTGATAAAACATACAATATATGAAATGCAGTAACAGTACATAGAACACTGAAGTTACACACAGAAATACAATATTATGTTACAATTACAATACAAAACAGTGTCAATGAAACTATATATATACATATAATAATATAAAAATTACACTTGTAAATTATTATATATCTACATGTTAATAGCATAAACACTAGATTTTCATATACATTTTTGTATTTTTGATGAAGAGCAGTATTTGCTTGAAATTTGATGGTTTGTTGAGTATAGCAATCTCATGAATCCGTAGTTGTTTAGCATAATGTTTGCATTCTGTGAAGAGGTGTTTAACGGTGAGCTACGTGTTGCAGACTTCACAGTAAGGTAGACTGGTATTGGAGAGGATATGTGAGTGGGTTAATCCAGTGTGACCAATTCGAAGACTTGAGATGATTACTTGATCTTTCCTTTTGAGAGAGTAGACGGGTGAACAACTAGTGTCACCATTTCGTACCATGTACAATTTTTCTGGCGGGGTCTGGTTCCAGGTTTGTTTCCATTGCATTCTGAGTTGCCTGCTGAGGCAGTTTATGGCATCTTGGTATGGTATCTTCTATTGTGCTTCCGTTTCTGTAAGCTGACTAGCTTCTTTGGCGGCTGTGTCTGCATCTTCGTTACCTTTGATACCACAGTGTGAAGGAACCCACATAAAGATGATCTGCTTGTTTTTATTGAGGGTCAAGAGGTACAGACTATGAATATCCTGAAGTAACTGCACATCTGTTAAACGATCTCTAATACTTTGAAGATTCTATTTTGTCTCTTCAAGGTTGGCAAAACAACATCCTTCCATGCTTCTCATCAGTCTCGGGGATATAAAGAAGTTGCAGAAGGCCATGTTCGGCGAATATGATGGCTGAGGTAAAATAACAGTTTTGTCTTCTGCCAAAAATCACGAACAGATATTGAGATGTAAGCGGAAGCATTATCGTGATACACTTTAAACGAGTGATTTTGTCATACTTTTGAGCAGTCTCTCTGATTGTGATTCGGCGCGATTTTCCGGAACCATTTTTTTTTACCTCTACCACATTAACGTCAGTAATTAAGTGCGAGGATGTCGTGTTCTCGGTCCTCTTTGAAATATTCTACCACTCGCAAACTTTTGTCTTACTCACAGTAGATTAGCCAAAGCCACAGTCAATATGTAAAATGGGCTACTTTATTTCATTTTGCAATCAAAATTTAAAGCAAATTAAGTAAACATTCGCCTTCAAAACAGCTGCAAATCAAGCATACACCCGTAACAGGTTTGGCAACAACATATAAAAATTATTTTTTGGATCCAGAGAGATTCTAAATCGAAGTTTTGCGTGGACTGTAATATCACTCTACCTGTTAGGCAGATACTGAAGAAAATAAACCTTCTGTTTATTCTTTGACCTCAGAACGCGTAATACTAATTTGAGTTTTCTTATGGGATGGAATACTTCTTCAACTACTACTGAAGTCTCTCTGGAAACAGAATCTGCCGCTAAAATGCTGCTTAAAAACCCCGTTTCATTGTCGATAACGGGAAGAGTGAACAAGAAATTAATTATACACAGAAGTTCGAAAACTTGGAGCTGGCTCCTGAAAGTTCTTAAACTATGATTTAGAACTTGGCGTTGAACATCTGTTTTAATTCAAGCTATTTTAAGAATTTGCGAGTCTGTATGAATTTAATATGGCCAAGAACACCAGACCTCAATAACTCTCAGCTCAGCGGACTCCGGACCATTTGAGCAACATTCCAGCATTTCTTTAATTGCGAAAACTTAGGTTAAAATTAATGTTGAAACAGTAATTGTTTAAGTATAATATATATCCTTGTGCGTACGTAGTACATACTGAAATAGTATTTAGTGAAAACTCTCTAAATTATATAAAATAAAATAAACAAATGCAGCATAAATACTATAGAAAATATTAGTTCACATAATTTATGACATTCCCAACGACGCCCGAATCTTAGGCTATGAACCATACCTATGTCTACTAGAGCATTGACTGTAACAATATGAGATGCTTATTCTGGCCCCCGCTTTCTAAACAATAAGCTTGTGAACGAAAATACGGGTAAAAATCCCGATGTGGTTTTAATCCGAGCCAGGAACACTGAATCCAAGCTGCTCCCAGAAAAATATCGGCAGCAGTATTTCATTGAAATACTCGCCCAAGGTAAGTGTTTCTCTTATGAAAACAAAGATATAACATTGACATGTTTAAATAAAAAATTAAAGAGTGCGAAAGCTTCAGACATTTACGGTTGCTGTAATAACTGTTTTGCAATCCGTGATTTACCCCTGGTGGTTCGGCAACTTCTCTGACGCAGCTGTGTTTCAGGATTGCAGTCCTCTAAGGCGAAGTTAGTGTCAGAAACAACGAAGTGGGTTGATCAGCGTATTGAGCTCTTATACCAAGTATTTTAGAGGTTATATTTGCACCTGGAAAGTGTAAGTGCAGAGTAAATGAGTGTATTTCTTTATCTGCCATTGTTTATTTTTGTATAGCTTCTAAAACCTACCCTCCCAAAAGCTTGCTTTGCTATCTTTTCTTAATAAACGTTAGCAGAAATAGTTTCATTGCACATTTCGTTACGGTACCAAGGAACTGTACCGTATCTCACGCTAGTTTAAACCTGCTGTAAACAAGGCGGAGCTGACTCCACTCGCCAGTGTTAGACGCTACATGTACGCAAATACGAGGGCTGTTCAATAAAGAATGATCATAATTTTTTACGGTCATGCTTTTTCGCACTAAAATTCAATCTTATATTCTGTTAGCTTAATGTGAAACAAACACGCCGTAGTAGTTTCATTGTTCGTACTCTTGGTTCTCGCCTGTGAGAACCAGGAAAATTCAGAAATATTCAGTATCGCCTACCACTGCAATGGGAGTAACATGCAGTTAAAGTTGATGTTAGAGGAAGATCCGGAGTTTCTTTCAAATGTAATCACTGTTGATGAAACTTAGTTACATCATTTTGATCCTGAGAGCAAACAGCAAAGCTCAGTGTGGAACTCTCCTTCATCACCAACCCTCCCAAAAAGCAAAAGTGGTTGTTTCTGCTGGGGAAGTTATGGTCATCTCAGTCTTTGATATTCATGGAATGGTTTATCACCATGTTGTACCTGCACACACATCAGTAGCTGGACAATACTACAGGGATGCCCTGAAAACATTGAAAGTTCATATCAGGCACAAAAGTCCACATTTCCGTGAAACAGGCTGGATGCTGCACCACGATAATGCGCGGCCGCAAATTGCCAATGTTTTTGCTGAATATCTTGCAAAAATCAACGTGAAGTGCATCCCTCACCCTTCTTATAGTCAGGATTTAGCGCCATGTGACTTTTTTCTATTCCCTGACTTGAAGAATCGTCTTCTTGGGAGGCATTATCCATCATTAGAAGCAGTGGAGAAGGCTGTGGAGGCGATTTTGAAGGATCTCTCAAAAAATTGTTTTCAGCATGAACTTGAAGACTGGCAGAAACGCTGGGACAAGTGCATCGCATTCAGGGGAGACTATTTTTAGAAGGACCATCAAAATTATGAGGTTGAATAAAGGCATGTTGTCAAAAAAATGTGATCATTCTTTATTGAACAGCCCTCGTAAGTTTTGCAAAACTAGCAGTATATATAGCAAAGCTAGCTTCTGGACAATAAATAATCAAGAGTTGGGACACACATTAACTTATTAAATCTATGAGTTAAAAATATTTGGTTCATTTCTGAAAAAAATAATCATGAACTTTACTGCGTATAGCACTTTTGCTAAGATCGTCGTATTTCTCCACGCGCTGTTTGCATTTACGCGAATTTCCCGGTGTTCTTGGAGTTCCGGATGCTTTCTGTTCCATTCTAACACTATGTACATTACTTGCGGAAATACCAAGGAGATCTCCAGTTTCGTTCTAAATGTGTTTTATAGACGATTCCGGGCTTTTTTCTTTAAGCACCGCAAAACAACGTGCGATCATTCGCCTCTCACCACTATTTAAAGGTTTGCCTCGATTGTGTTTCTTTCGGCTGAAGCACTGGTCTGCTCCATGATGAAAAGCTTATTGATTTTAAATTGCATATACATAAGTGTTCATGGGCTTGTGAGGTACACGAGATGTACAGGAAATACAGTGTTAAATATCAGAAGTAACTCCACACTATAAACAATAACATCTTAATCAGCATTCAACTCGATACAGATCTCGTTGAGAGAGAGCTGCCTGGTATAGGAATGCAAAAATATTATATAATAGCAGTGTCCTTTATTAATTGTTAAATAAAATACAACTTGATTTAACATAAGTTAATAGTGTGTATAATTTCATCTGTCTTCTGTCTAATCTGTATACATTATACAGAACACACTATGTGGTATGTGAAGCAGAAAGATAAGATGTGGGGCTATTGCGTTTATAAGAATCTAAATATTTGCATACTTTTCTCTCTCCGAAATTATCTCGCACAGAGCAATGATCAGGAAACTACTTATACTTAAAGGAGGGGTTTATCGTACGTATGAAAATAAAAGAAAACCTCATTAACTAAGCCAATCAACAGCTTAACAGTTTTCTGTCGCAATATCTCTGTCTCTCTCCCCACCCAGATGTTTACAGCAGGATTAAAGAGTCAAATATTCAAAAACAAAGGTCGCTATATGCTGGTTTTAAAGTGCACATCTTTTCTCATATTGCGATAAACAATTGAATGGTGGCAATTCAAAAGGATGAAACGTCGAAGAATATCTTCCAGTCAGAAATAATGACTAAAATGAATACCATGTCTTTAACCATATCTAAATTTTCTGTGTAGTAAATTTTTGTCAATCTATTACGATTTTCCAGTCATACAAACTCAACAAAATTCATTCTGAATGCATAAAGTTTCACAGACAATTCGTAGAAAACTCAAGATATTTGTGTCTTTATAAAAACCACAGTGCCTTTTTAAAAATGTTATATAAAAAGTGTTGATTGGGAAGAGCGTGTTTTAAAAAAGTTAGACCTACATATATCGTTTATACCTACAATGTTGATTTATTGTGGCCACACCCTTCTTATTATAGAATGTTTTTTGATGTGCAAGTGATCATGTTGCTAGCCCATAAAGAGCAAACAATAACACACTAGAGGTCACCATTACGCATGGGCGAATGTAAACTGTACTCCAACTCACATTTCAGCTATACTTTATAATTTAATATTCAGAGCTACCTTAAAAAATAGTATACAACACGCTTGAAAAATATGATGTTTTGTTTTTAGGATTGCTGCTCGCAAACTTAAACTTCAATGTTCCTGTATCATACATAACTAATCTATATCCGATGTTCTATTACTTTATAAAACTAAAATTATGAATGCTTCCATAAGGAGAAATAACTTCAATTTCATGTTTGTCTTTTTCAGGTTGTTCAAGAATATGAACGGGCTGTTATTTTCAGGCTCGGCCGCTTATTGTCCGGCGGCGCCAAAGGTCCAGGTACGTTATTGTTATTGTTATCATTTATTATCATAATCATCATTATATTTGGAGTAGCTTATTAGATTTTAGGCAGTGACACCTATTAATATGAAAGAATTTTTCTAGAAAACCTCACAATGTTCCAAAAATATTATTAAGAGAAGTAATGAATCTCAGATGTGATACGCCCTAGCTAGAAAAAGTGGTTTTTGTGGCAGATACCGCCGCCTAAGTGAAATGATCGATGACGGGGACTAGACCTCGACACTGATATGGGCTCAAGGGAGTGGGGATGGGTGGGGTCTCTCGCACGTCTTCCTTCCTGACCCAAAATCTGTCATCTAGACATTTCCTCATTGATACATAACTTGCTGTTGTATACGATATGTTCCAAAATACAACCTAAATTGTCATCATCTTATCTCGTTAAGTACATCTTCTAAAGATGCTTGTCTTCACTTATTGATCCCAAATATGTGCGACTCCAGGTTATTAGTGCCATCATCACAACGGTTTGTGTGCCTTAACAAAGTCCATACTTTTGTGGTAGTAATAGTTTGTCTATTTCTTACAGTTATGCAAAAATAATTGAGATTGAATAGAAAATTAGGGGCTCTTCTCCAAAAGCTCGAGATAAACTTTCCGCTTGTCCCGAAAATATGCTAAGCATACAAGTAATACTGAAATCAAAAGCACAAGAGAAAATTTTGAGAAAATTTCAAGCATTTAGAAATTCCCCATATAAAGAAGAATCTCTATTCACATAAACCTTTACTAAAAAGACCTGTTTTTTGGGTATGCTTATCAGGAGGCAGCGCGCTAATGGTGGAGTAAGGATGTACTAGGTGGATTGCTCGTTAGATCTTGCATTCTTTCCTCTTGGCGTTTTTTAAACTTAAATCTTGGTATAAGTGTCTTAAATAGTCATTTTAAATATGGCTAAGGAGAAAAGACAATTGAACAAGTGTATCCTAAGATTTTTTTTTACTTATTTATTTATTTATTTTTATTTCATCTTTTTTATTTTTTATTTTTAATGATGGGGACGGGAATAGGGTAAGTCGTTTAGAACATTTTTTGTTTTATTGCCTTGTACTGTGAGACAATAGGAAGGGCTCTATTTGCTTAAATGGTTATTTGATCTGCATTTGTTCCAAGTGATAAATGTATGGTTCCAGAGAACGCAAGATTTTCTTCCGTATATAGGTCCATCTCCTTTAAAAATATACGTAAGTGCTTTCCTAGCACAGTGTCTCCTCACCGTACTTTCAGCAGCCAATGTAGTGTACCAGCAACCAACCACACTGCAAAGTTATGAAATTTTGTGTCTTTGAAGCGAAACTCCAGTTGTACCAGCTGTGGTACCGAACGTAAGCATTCCTCTGGACGAAGTTTATGTAAGGCGTCTCGGAGGGAAGTCCAAATAAAGTCAGCCCGCTGACAGTTGTACAAGCGATGCTCAAGTGTATCATCTTCCACACTTCTTCCACAGATCTTCGAATTTACTCTCCCGTGATGCCACATCTTCTCTGCAGTTGGAACAGTTTCATTAAGAACTTCATAAACAGTTTCTATCCAGATCTACGTAAGGTTACAGTTGGTTGCATTGGCCCAAATACATTTCCAATCCCGACTTTATTTTGTTTCCACATTAGGTCGTCGTATACCTGGCTTAATAAAGTGACGAGAGAGGTTCTTCAGAAACTTCTCAAGTGGCTCCCCGGAATTTTCAAGAGCACGAAGCTTGGCGATCAAACGTTGAAATAGCCGTGTCGGTCTCTCCACGGTATGTAACTGGTCCTGCCAAAACTTCTTGTCAATCGGAGACTCACTGCCAAGTAACGAGAACAATCCTGTCTTTCCCAACAACGCCAGACACTTGTTGTCAACATCCACTAGACCACAACCACCTTTCATTAGAGGAAGACGCAATTGCGGGCGAGCAACTCGATATGCTTTCCCCGTCCACAGGAATTATCCCAGCAGAGCCTCAAAACGTTGGGCGAACTGCTTAGGGAGCGGCAAAATCTGCGCCACATACCACAGTTTACTCAGGGCACAAGTATGAATGTACCAGACACGTTGCAACAGCGTTAGATTACGAGAGCGATCTTCATATAAGTTAAAACGTAGCACGTTGAGCCTCTGGGTCCAATTAAGAGAAATCATCTCTGTTATGGTAGAGGTAAATATAACCCCTAGTATAGTGGTTTGTGTAACCACCTTCATATGTAGCAGTGTTGGTGAAACCTTGAGGGTTCCTGACTTGAAAACATATTTCCACTGAAATCTCGACATTTAACTTCTGGATGGAATTGCACAGTACTTCCCAAACTGATTATACTACTCAAGAAAATAAACTTTTAGTGTTACTGAAACAAATTTTAAGTATTTAAAAATAAACACGTGATAATTACTAAGTATATATGGCGTATTGCAGAGGCGTGCATTCTTTTAGCAAAGTTTGCAATGTTTTCGAAGTTGTATAAACATTGAAAACTGATTCATAACTTAAAATATAGATGCTCAGAATTAACTAATTTGTTTACTTGTTTACTCAACAGGCATTTTCTTTATCCTTCCTTGCATAGATGTGTATGCCAGGATTGACCTTCGAACTCGAACCTACGATGTCCCGCCACAAGAGGTAAGCACCAGGTTTCATTACCATGCAAGTTTAAATCATCTAAATTATATTTGTTAAGTTTGTAGACTGGCCAAACAAAAGTAAACCAAGGACTTTCCCATAGTTTGGTGGCAGATTCCGACTTTTGAGTGTTGAGTTCAAATTTGACGGCAAAATAATAACGTATCTCCACACTAGAATTGAGTAAGAGTTATCATTTTGGAGAAACGTTACCTTGGCATATCCTACACAAACTTTCGAAGCTCAAATGTCTAAACAAACATTCAAATTAAAGTTATGCACTATACTCAATGTTTTTTATTATCCTATGTGTTTTTTAAAACACAGAAATTAAATTACAATATGAAATAAGATTGAATTGCCAGACAGTGATACTAGGACACAGATTAGGTATAGCTCTACCACAGGTTTTCATGGTCAGCATTGGTCAGGGGAGCGAGCTGCAAGTTAAAACAAACATATATGAATGTGACGCAAAAACACTCTACCTCAATATTCACGCCTCGAAATGTTTCAGACATAAAGTCGGTAACTTTTGTATCAGACTTACTTTGGTTGCACAGTGCTTTGGCCCGTCTCTGTATCCTGGTAGTAGTGTCACGTTCAACAGGTCCCTAGTTCTAATCTCGGTCAGGGTGATAAAGTTTTCCCTTATCCTAAAAGATGAATGTCTGATAGCTCTAAGTTCTATGTACCCTGGATCCATTTGAACATCATTTCACTCATCATCCGACATGACTGACTTAACGTTGGAGACACTGATTCGCCTCTTCAGTTCAAGAGGTCTCTAGTTTTAATCTCGGTCAGGGTAATAAGGTTGTCCCTTATCTTGAAAGATGAATAGTAACTCTAAGCTCTATGGACGCTGGCCTCATTTGAACATCATATCACTGATCGTCCGATTTGACTTAACTTTGGTAGATGTAAATAAAAAAAAAGTGTCCTATAGTTTCTATTAGCCTGTTTCTTCTCATGATGTACTCTTATGAGTGTAAAGTTAGCATTACAGCGCACTAAAATATATTTTCTAAAAGTCTCAACAGTAAAACATCCGTGGTTTTCACTTAAACCCTGACACAACACTGCAATACTGTTAACCTCAAGTCATCCATCTATTTCTCATCGCCTTCAAGTTTTCCTACCAATTGATCATAACAGAAGTCTATTTTATTTGTAATCAACCTACCATAGAGTAACTAAAAGGAAATTATAAAAGTGTTGTTATTATTTTTACAGGTACTGACCAAGGACAGTGTAACAGTGTCTGTGGACGCTGTCGTTTATTACCGTGTGTCCAACGCAACAGTTTCAGTGGCAAATGTAGAAAATGCACATCATTCCACACGTTTACTTGCACAGACAACATTACGGAATACTCTGGGAACTCGGCCACTTCATGAAATTCTTAGTGAACGGGACATCATTTCGACAACAATGCAGAATGCTCTGGATGAGGCAACAGATGCATGGGGTATTAAAGTGGAACGTGTTGAAATGTAAGTAATTATCACACATTTTCTTAAGCTTCAAAACTAACACTTAGCCTGTAAATGATTAAAATTGAAAACTGTAAAGATTTCCAACACAGTACATAATTTTGCTATGATATGACATTTAAATTGCGTAAAATGCTCAGCACAGTGGATGTACAAATATTACATGTAAAGTAATTGAGACTTCCATTTATGTATATATACTTCTGGAGGTAATAGTACTTCTTTCTGTCGTGCATGCTGAAATTCTTCTTCATTAAAAAAATCAAGCAAATTCAGAAAGATATATAAGCAGTATTATATAAGATAATTCATA
This sequence comes from Mantis religiosa, assembly GCA_030765055.1. NCBI lineage: Eukaryota > Metazoa > Arthropoda > Insecta > Mantodea > Mantidae > Mantis > Mantis religiosa. The sequence goes on from CM060959.1 coordinate 101,469,091, forward strand.
TGAGGAAGTTGACTTCACAGGTTATGTTGTCGATTATTGAACGTTTTTGCCGATTTACTTCTGCTTACAGCCATGTAATCAAATTTTAAAATCCCTGCCCACTGTCCGAGGGGTCCTGGATTTAATTCCGAACTGGGAATGGGGATTTTTCTGCTGCCGAGATTACTAAATCTACACTTATCTTTGATAATTATGTATTGGATGGTCCTGATTATACAAGACCAGACACAGAACACCAAACATTTGCAAGTGTGCCCTCGTGTTAATTGTTGGCAACACAGTTAATCGCAGCGTCACATAGTGACCGGGCACGAAACTAAGCTATGAAATATTGCGATCCGAAATGTTGGAAAAACGTATTCTAAGTCGACTAAGCACTATCCTGAATCGACAAAATATTGTCAGAGCGGAGCAATTCGACTTTCGCTCTCAGCATTCCACTCAACACCAACTACTTCGTCTGGTCGATGAAGTTTACACAGCCTTCAACAGGAAGCAGTTCGTTTCAGCACTACTCCTAGATATCACCAGGGCATTCGACAACATATGGAACGAAGGCTTACTCTCTCGTCTCGTCACCTACAAACCCCTTCCTACTTAGTTCATCTCTTTCACTCCTACCTCACGGACAGAACCTTTGCTGTCTCCCACGACGGAATCTTATCCTCATTCCATTCCATCAGAGCTGGCGTTCCCCAAGGTAGTGTCCTGGCACCCACTCTCTTCCTGCTATACATCAACACCCTGCTATCACTAACACGCTGCTCGCTGTATCTCTTTGCTGACTATACAGCTGTCACCTCCACGTCATCAGAGCTCAACCTGTGTACTCGCAGGATTCAACAATATGCCGACTTCCTCACCACCTGGTTTAAACGTTGGAGTCTATGCGTCCACCCACCGAAGAGCCAGGCCAGCCTTCTCTCGAAGAAGAATAGCGGACCTTCCACCAATTCGCCTAGCTGGTGAGGACATCCATTGGAAAACTTACGTTAAGTATTTTGGTGTTCTACTCGACTTCAAATTGACGTGGATAGACCACATTACATATGTGGCTAGAAAGTTAGCAAAAGAATGGGTATGCTCTACCCTGTCTATAACCGACGATCGGTGATGTCTCTGCCTACAGAACTGCTCCTCTATAAGCAAGTGCTCCGACCAGCTATCACATACGCCAGTGAAATATGGGGAGTAGCAGCCAAGTCTCACCTACACCGCCTTGAAATTCTATAATCCCGATTCCTCCGCATTGCCACAGACTCCCCTTGGCACACCCCCAATCTAGTTATCCGACGTGACCTACGTATCCCCACAATAACAGACTACATACATACCCTTTCACCTTACTTCTATCAAAACCTCTCCCACAATTTCAACTCCCTCATCCGCGATCTAGGTGAGTACGACATCGATCCTGGAGAGCGCTACAAACGCCCAAGGCTGCTTCTAGGCCCATAAAGTAATACATCAGATGGCTTATATATAACTCCAACCACATCTTCTGCCATATATTATCCATCTTTACAAAACACTCCACTGCCAGTAGAGGGCCCAGCCCTGATCTGGTTTGAGACCGAAGGTCTGACATTCAGATCTTCAATGTCCACTCGTGTGTGTGTGTGTGTGTGTGTGTGTGTGTGTGTGTGTGTGTGTGTGTGTGTGTGTATGGGTGGGTGGGTGGGTGTTTACGTTGCCGGTAGCTACTAATGATGCAATTTTCATACTTTCTTAAGCTCAGCTATTGTATCTTTTTATACCACATCGCTACTGATGACGAAAGAGGTTAAATTACGTGACTGCACATGAGCTGTGCAAATTGCTTCAAAAGGTATGATCAGAAAGGTTTGAGGCGGGTAGTGAAAGATATAATAATACCACAAGAAGCATTTGCAGCGATGAAACAGTCTGGTAGTTTCTTTTTAACTCAATAACCTAAAATTAATATTTCAATATAAGTATGGTTTTAACACCTATATTCTTGAGCACAAGGTGCTCAACATTGAAAAGTACAAACAGTGAAATATATCTCCATAAACAACTTCCAGTGTATCACTGAGCAAAACAATTATAATTATTATCAGTGGAAAAAGATTGCTTTGTAGGAAAATATATTTTGTTTTAAAAAACAATATTATGAATATCATTATGAATAATGCTATAAAATGTTGAGATATTTTATATCTCAGTTACAAATTAAAAATTACAGTTGCAAATTCTGGTTAACAGCAAAGATGTACGCCTTCCTGTTCAACTGCAGAGGGCCATGGCTGCAGAAGCGGAAGCTGCAAGAGAGGCTAGAGCCAAGGTAATTTATACTTCTTCTTGAGAGATAAAGTTTTGGTTGTAAGTGCAGCTTTATAGGGAGAAAATTCAAAGAAAAAGCTGTGCAGAGTGTTAGCCCACGTGTCCACTGTCGATGTACCTATACAATGTTCTAGCATTGTCAATATATGCAGCAAAAAAGAGTAATAATATAAAAGTAATAAAAAAAAAAAAAAATTTATAACATTTACGTCATCATATTTACACAACTTTTTTATTAAAATGTATTTAATTTACTCTAAAATTGTACTGATCCATTTATTTATATGGCAGTTTGTAACAGGAAATGTAACAATGCAAAAGAGAGTAAGTTTTTTGCGAAGCAAATTTGCATGAAAGTTTTATCTTAACCCATAATGTAAATGCAGAAGAAAGATTTAAAAAATGAAAATGCAAATGACATACTAAAGACACATATATTAGTTTGAACGTCTAAAATCCAACCACTGTCCCTTTTCAAGCCACTTTTTTATTTTAGAAAATCAATCCCTAAATGTATGCTCCATTTTGTTACAACTGCGCATGCGCTCAATGAAGTGCCAACACATGGTTAACAGTGAAAGTATTTTGAATATTCTTTCAACACCAACTCCAATACTCAGACCATAATACAGATTCCAAGATGGCGCCCGTCGAAGCCCAGCGACTCTGGTTACGCAGAATAGGAAACTATACACAATGGACATAATATAATCCATATTACGGAGCAGCGAGGTAACTCCTAAGCATTTATCACTTTATACTTTCAACTAAAATGTGAAATAACATAAATAAATAGCATCATGACAAATTCTAAGAGCTTATAACATTATATAGTAGCACGACCAGTACTATGCATTTTCCAACTTATACTTCCAATCAAAACTTAATTTATAAGGCATGACAACTCATAAGCATTAAACACAGCAAAGTTTATCTTATTGGACTGTATCATCCTATCGTCTGTAGCAAGTACTAAAGTTTCTTTTACATTGTTTACATGGTAACCTTTTCTGGCAAGGACATACTGCTTATACTATATATTTAAGAGAACTCACCAGATTGTCCAGTTTACTCCAATTGTCACGTTTGAAGGTGTCAAGTTCCCTCACACTGCAAGATCCATTTAAAATTTTCCACTGGTAGACTCATAATATTTCTTCTAGGTTATTAAATACTTTGAAACTTATTAAGTGAAGGAACATCAGTGAAGCTGGGATCTTGAATGTTATTGAAAAGAACGTAACTAATCGTCTTTAAAAATGCCTATCAGTGGGTTAAAATCTCCTCACCACTTCGGTTTTTAAGGACTCAAAACTGTCAATAACATCTTGTGCACACCAAATATTAAAATTATCTTCACTCTCTGTAAAATGTCTTGGATGCATTCTTCAGAATTTCGTATTTTCTGGTTGAGCTTTAATGTGTGATAGGATGGCTGATTCTCAAAAATCGTGGGGTAGGCAACATCTATTAATTTTTGTACTTTTCCAAGGGCACGAATTGGTCACCATCTGAGGTGGTCCTTGCCCGTTTGGTACCTCGTTGAGCCCTCCCGGTACTCAACACCTCATATGAGAAGATAGGTGATGGGTGAGGATTGCGAATGGGAGGTTTCCAACAGGTCGGGGATTTTTTCAGGGTAGATCTGCATGAATTATCTCTTTTTGGGTTTCAGGGGGTGGGTGCGTCCGGACAGGGTATGGATATTATAATTGAGAAGACACCACGACCGTTGGATGTGAAGTTTATATAAGTAGTCCTCTCCACTCGTCACCGTTATCTTGATGTTATGTATGTACCTGTGTACACCTGGTTTGTGAAATTCGAGGGCATTGCTTCGTGCATTCCGAACACGGACTTTGATGTATTTTCAGTACTTGTGGACCCATTCACTCGCCGACACAGAGTGTTCGCACACACGGACTTTGGTGAATTTTCATTACTAGTCGCTCCCTTAACTCCCCGAAACAGAGTGTTTTTCCTAGCGACGATCAAACGGTCGTCCTTGTTCAAATTTCCCCTTCCTTTCGCCAAACTTTGGACACTTTAGAGGTCATGTGACCTGTTACTTGTTTCTGATAGGTCGTATTTCACCCCTACTCTTAAATCTAAAAGCAATTTCTCGTGTCTGAAACGTGTATTCTATGCGATTTTCACTTTCCCACCGTCAAGCTAATTAATTCACAAACACGTCTAAAAATGTGTAACTTAAATCCCGGTGTCCATTCTATCATCACGTAGCATGACCGGTCAAGACCTGGACTGGCGCCGAGGGTCTAGCCTGAACAATGCCACCTTTTTCGGCAAGAGGCTCAAAGGAAGTACCTGTGAAGAAAGGTGTTCATTCACCTCGCAGTTTGGGTTCTCGTGTTTTCGATAATATATATCGGGATTGTTATGACAATGTTATCCCTAACAGGGGCGGTATCATATGCCCTTCTGATAATTTAGAACAGGGCTTTTATATTAAAAGTCACTTTCGAAATTGTCAGAATATCCCATCATTGTGTGAGCTGGTTGGTGTATGTATATTATGATATGCGTCGTCAGTAGTGACGAGTGGAGGTAGTTACATATTAACTTATACAATACGTTACATCTAGTATACAAACACAATATTTCTTAAATCTATAACCAGATATCTCATAAACATATAACCTATGAATATTATTTAATCACATTCCTCATTCATATTTTTTTTATACAAATGTCGTAGTCTCCTCTAGCGGACGTTTAATCATTTCACTCACTCACTCACTTACTACACTCATAAAACTGCAGTGTTCTGGTTTTCCAGTTCTCTTAATGTCTTTTCTGACCCTAGATATACATTCTTTCTACTCTCTATTTTTTTACATTGTATTTATCACTTCACACTAGCATTCAGGTATCTATATTTACATGTCATTCTTATCATTTTAGTATTCATTCCTATATTGATGACCCCTTCAATTACACTACTACCTTCATTAACATTCCTAGAATTCCACCCACTTTGTTCATAACCCTTTTCTTATGGCGGATTAAGTAAAAACAATGGTGTCCACAACAAATGGTTTCACACACCTTGTTTCAACCTTGTTTGCAGCCAGATGTATGTGTACATATATCTCTTTTATTGCTATCACAACCTAAAGCTAACACATATATTTACATACACTTCACATTTCTTTTCTTTTATTCCCATAACACAGTTACCTTCGTTCAATGTACCTGGTACTTTCTGTTTTCGGACATAATTGTAATCCTATGACGTAAGGCAATCGATGAAAGAAAGAAAAAATGAAATAAACAACCCGTGAGGAAATCCTGTTTACTTCCTTGTTATTTAATGTCAAATTACAATGAGGGGACTTGGGGTGTCATGCGAATATCATGTTGTCACATCTGCACAAACGGTTCTCCTGTTCGAACTCTACCGGTCTCACACCAACCCGTTCAATGCTTAGCGAAGGTGCTTATTTATTTAGGTGTATTCGCTTCCCTATATGGACGTAATGCACTGATGTGGTATTTGCCAATGGGTTTACCCGTTCTTATATCTTGTAGTATGTAGGTTCTATCTCCTATTTGACCAGTTATCTTGACGGGTCCCTTCCACAATAAATTTAATGTTTTGTAAACATTTTTTGCTAATGAGGATTTATCGAAATTCCTTACTAGTACTTTGTCATTGATTTGTGGCTCCCATTTATGTAAATACCTTTTCTGTTTGGCACGCCTTTTGTCTGCTTTATTCTTTGTGCGCAAAAATGCCTTTCCTATCCTTTCAGCATCGCACTCAGGTATACTTGGTAAAGAGGCTGGTGCTCCACTGATAACCGGTTCGGGTGGCATACCTGTCATCAGCTGGACAGGTGAATAACCATGGTTTGTGTTGATTGAATGGTTCATGATCCATTCTATATAAGTTAGATACTCGGGCCAGGTCGTATGCTTCATGTGGCATATTATGCTGAGATAGGCATTTAAATCTCGCATTACTCTTTCGCATGGGTTAGAATTCGGGTGGTAATTGCTGATGTGGTAAATCTTTATATTTGCATCGTGTAGTTTGGTTATAAATTTTCGGCCGTGATGCACAGAAGCATTATCTACGAGGATTGCCTTCATTTTACCATACTTCTGAGCGTAATCTTTTACTATTTTGTCCGCGCAAGTCGCACTTGTTAACTTTTTCATGGGGTATAATCTTACAAATTTTGACATCACATCAACCAATACGAAGATATACTTTAAGCCTGCCCTTGCTGTCGGTAAAGGTCCGTGGGCGTCAACTGCTACTAGTTCCAAAGGGAATTGCCTTAATATTGACTGAGGAGGGCGGTCATATCGTTTATTAAGCGGTTTCGCTCTTTGGCACAAATCACAAGTTGCGACGAACGCTCTTACTTTCCTACCTATCTTTGGGAGGTATAAGTGTTCGGAGATAACTAGGCTAGTCCTCTCCACACCTGCATGAATTAGTGCAACATGGTAGGCTTCTACAATTAGTGCTTCCAGAGCTGCTGGTACGTATGCTTTCCATGCTGGAGCATGCTTATCTACTAGCGTGTAAATTACGCCATCCATTTTTCCAAGCTTCGTTTTGTTCTCAGGACAGATAGGTGGCACGCTCTCCCATATTGCAGCTAATTTGCTGTCTTCCTGTTGATATTTCTGCAACAATTTCATTTCTTTTGCGACGCGGTTATTTAAATGTAAGTCTAGCTTCAATATTTTCACCTCTCTTTGAGAGCTTCCTATTGTTTCCGGAAGGTTCTCTCCTACTTTAATCCTGGATAGTAGGTCGCTGAAAACGTTAATGCTCCCTGGGATATGCCTGATGTCTACGTTGTAGGACATTATTTCATGGATGTAACGCGATAGCTTACTACTGGTCATTTTGCAGTTCTTTATAAACGATAAGCTTATATGATCCGTGTACACTATGATTGGTTTATTGTATATGTAATGTTTGAATTTCTGAATGGCAAAGAATATTGCACTAATTTGCTGTTCGGTCACGCAGGCAATGCGTTCCGTTCTGCTTAAGGATCTGGATGCCGTTGCAATTATGCGCATTTCGCCATCTTGGGATACTTGTGCTAGGATGCAGCCGTACGCTATCATTGAAGCATCGGTGTATATAAGAAATGGTAAGTTCATTCTCGGACGTGTGAGGAGAATGGAGTTGCTAAATAAATCTTTTAATCGTTGGAAGGCTGTCTCTTCCACGTCAGACCACCGCCATTTTGTATTCGCAACTAACAAAGCTCTAAGCGGTGCTGTCTCCTTGGCGTAATTTATAAGGAATCTACTTTGATAACCTAAAATACCTAGAAACTTTTTTACTTGTTTGACGTTTTTCGTACGCGGTATATTTAGTACTGCTTCGATTCTCTCCTTGTCTGGTGATAAACTTTCTCCTGAAATTACGTAGCCTAAAAATTTCACTGATTTTTCAAAAAATTTACATTTTTCCCAATTTAGTGTCATGCCACTATTTTTTAATTTGTTAAACACGATTTCCAAATGGTCAAGGTGTTCGTCGGCGCTCAAGTCATGAATTAATGTGTCGTCCACATATTGAGATATGTATCCTGCCGATTGTGTACCGAATATGGTGTGCATGGCTCTTAAGAAACCACTTCCAGATACGCTCAGTCCAAATGCACAACGACGAAATTGATAAACTCTTCCCTGGTGAATGAATCCTAAATATTTCCTGAGTCTTGGCGCAATTTCAATTTGGAGGTAAGAATTAGTTAAATCAAGTGACGTGAACCATCGCTGCCTTCCAATACCAGCGAGGATTTCTTCGATATTTTGTGTGCGCATATGATCTGGGACTATGTACTGATTAATTAATCGTGCGTCAACTGTCAATCTCACTGTCCCATCTTTTTTCTTTACGATACACAAAGGTTGTACATATGGAGTGTCTGAAAACTCTATAGTTCCTTGTTCCAACATCTCGTCAATTTTTTTTGACACCGCGTCTTTCACGGCCAAAGGGATCATTCTGCATTTGTGTCGGGTTATTGGCATTTCTGCTATTTCAAATGAATACTGATATGCGTTGCATAAGCCTGTACGGTCTGAGAAAATTTCTCTGTGTGTCAATATCAGCTGGTATAGGCGTTCCTTTTGTATTTCACTCCAACTCGGTTAACCCTCTGATGCGAGCTTTTACCTGCCTGGAGAAGGGTTCTCTCTTTCTCTCTACGTTCACTATTGTCTCCCTTTCGGCACCTGCTGCTTCTTCCCCGTCATTGTACTCCAGCACGTCTTGTACATTCTGTGCCATTAACCTAATTACCTCGCCGAATTTTCCTATATTTACTAGCTCAACGAAAAATTCTTCGTTTTGAATTTCTTCCTCTTCAGGTAAAAACTTGTTATCCTGTGCCACAGAGGTAAATGGTATTTGAGTTGTTACGCCTGCTATGGTGAATGTGGCCTGCGACTGCTCGTAATCAATCACAGAGTACAGTGCATTTAATAGGTCACTTCCGATAATTATATCGGTGGCTAGGCCTTTTACCACGAAACATACAAAATCTACGCCATATCCGTTTATTTTTGCATTTATTAAAATCTGCTGCGAAATCCTTTGTTTAGTTTTGCCGATAGCACCCGTACACACTGCATTTTTGACTGGGAGGGACTGCAATTTTATGCCTAAATTAATTAGTTGATTGTACAAATTCTCGCTGCAGACCGTGACTGAAGATCCCGTATCTAAAATAACTTGGAAAACCCTGTCTGCAATTTCGGCAGTTATTCTTGGAGCTTCCATTATTTCTTGGTTTACTATAAATTCTGAGCAACCGATAGTTCTGTTTGAGTACAATTCAGAATTTTGTGTTTTCTCCCTGGAACAATTGTTTACATGTACGTCACTTTGTGTTGCTATATCATAATCATTAGTGTCCCCTATAGACTGAGAGCTCTGGGTGGCTTCTAATCGGGAAGGATGCGGAGACTCCATACGTCCCGGGTCTAGTTTTCCGGTGGCCTCAGGGTTCGAACCTGAGTCGTGTGTGCCTGAGAATGTACATAGTTCGTGTTGACTCTGTTGGATGGGGGTGTTGTTGGGCGTGGCACCTCTCTCTCACGTGTCATATCAGCGTTTGTATTTGTTGTATTCAAGGGACTTCTGGGTCGATGGGTTGGCCTAGCATATTCGTTACGGAAACTTCTATGTGGGTTTCCCCGGTTCGTTCCTCCTCGTCTGTTGAATGACATGTACTGAATAGGGTAGTTATATGGGGGCCGATTATGGGTGTAATTCGTTCTCTCATTCCTCTCCCGTCGGTCGTATGGCCTGGAGGTTCTCTGTCTATTGGACCAGTTCGCGTCAATATGCCTGTTTTGAGGTCCTTCTGCCCTCATCCCATCATTATTTTGCCTAGTGGGATGAGCACTTGTTCTGTGCCACGTGACTGGCTCTTCTATCTGCGGTTCATTACCCTGTAATGCTGCCAATAATTCAATAGCCTCGCTGAGAGTTTGGGGCCTGGCAACAACTAAATGGTGACGAATCATATTTGGGTAATGTCGACATATGGCACTAATAAAGTCATGTTCAGAAAGAGGAAGGTCAAGTAACTTGTTCAGCTGACCCAATCTTAAGAAGTAGTCAGTCATGGATTCGTTGTTAACGCGCTGATATCTTCCGTTATTGATCTGACTGCGAACGTTGTACTGAGCAACCGCATTCCAATATTTCTGTAGGAATGCAATTCTAAAATGTTCATACTGCGCCAAGTCTCCGATAGTTAAACGAAACCAGCTTAGGGCAGAACCAGTTAAGCTCCTCTGAATTATGATCATTTTGTAATTGTCGGGTATCCCTCTCAACGCGAAGTAAGACTCAATATCATTGATAAACTGTTTCGCGTTGTCGCGAGCGCTGTCAAACTTCGGCAGAGGAAGTTCATTGAGGAAATTCATGTGTATAGGGGGAGGTGGACGTGTCTCAGTACCTTGAAATTGGTAACTAGTGTTAGGAGATGACAATGGAACGCTTACATGATCGCTCACTCTTCCCTCGACACTTACACCACTACCTGAGGTTACGGGCACCGTTGAGGCATGGCACTGTAGATTACTGGCTTCGTGCCTCATTGCTGCTCGTATCTCAGTTACAGCAATTTCCTTTGCCTTTTCTTGCAATTTATCGTACTGGGCGGCAACTACGTGTGTCATTTCTTCCCTTACTTTGTTAATTTCGCTAAGATTTAAGCTTTGATTTTCACCCATTACAGCTTTCACTTTCTCTAGTTCTGTACCAATTACTCGTTCCAATGCTTTATGTCTCTCCTCCATATTGATACATGTGGTTCTCGCCTCAGACCTTACTTGTTCTAAATTATTACTTAAAGCTACATCCATTGTCTCTCTGATGCTGCCAACTTCGTTTATACACTCAGATCTTATCTGGTTCATTTCTACCTGCGTGGATCCCAGTTCACTCCTAATGGCACTTCTATTTGTAAGGTATCTCTGACGCGATTAACTTCACCCACTACGCTATTCAGTTGTTTCTCTAACTGAGAGCTTAGCTCACATTGTTTCTCTGTAAGCTTAGCTTCCTGTTCCCTAAGTTGTTGACTTAACCTTAGCTCCATTTCAGTATTTTGCGCTGTTATTTTACTGTCTAATGTGCTAACTTTAGCTGTCATTTCATTAGCTTGTGCTGTGATTTTACTGTCTAAGGTATTCATTTTTTCTATCAGCTGAAGCATTAAGGTATTCATACTGCTTAGTCCTGGGTCGGCAAGGGGAGGAGATTGCTCTGCTATTCTAACTTCTGCTTCTGGGACTATTTCTACATTAGCTTCCGTATCCCCAAATACACTATTCTCTACCATACATCTATCATCTGCCATTTCGTTATTTTTACTTATTACTTTTCTATTCCTAAGTATCATTCATGTAAAATTACTGCCTCGTTTCTTGAAGAAAGGAAAACTATTTTTTTACCGTATTCTGTTCCCTATTACTGGCAGCATCAGCTTATTTAATCATAAATGGTTTAGCACAAGATTACAAGATTTATAGTATACAACTGAAATTGGTTGCACTTACTCGTTGATGTCCGTATCCGTCGTTAGGGCAATCCTGGGTAGGGGAATAGCACTGGTTTGACACTTTCACTGGGGGGATATAGGTTGTTGTTTCCTGGGGCTGTTCTGCTGGTGATGGCCGCTGTGTTGTCTCCGTCGTCGACTTCCGCCGGTGTTCCAGAACTCGAACTCCGTTGCGTCTGTTGTTCTCCGTGGATGATGTAGTTTCCCTGCCACGTCGGTCAGAACTCCTACACAAGCATACTGGTTGGCACTTTATGATGTCTCACAGTTCTGCAGTCATACCCATTGGTCACGGCTTCGAAGAAATACACTTTAGTCGCCAAAAACTATGACACCATATTCAGTACTACATGATCCAGGTTGCTCGCCAAACGGTCACTGGTACAGTCCGGACTTCGAAAACCACGTTGGGTGCCAAATTATGAGGTGGTCCTTGCCCGTTTGGTACCTCGTTGAGCCCTCCCGGTACTCAACACCTCATATGAGAAGATAGGTGATGGGTGAGGATTGCGAATGGGAGGTTTCCAACAGGTCGGGGATTTTTTCAGGGTAGATCTGCATGAATTATCTCTTTTTGGGTTTCAGGGGGTGGGTGCGTCCGGACAGGGTATGGATATTATAATTGAGAAGACACCACGACCGTTGGATGTGAAGTTTATATAAGTAGTCCTCTCCACTCGTCACCGTTATCTTGATGTTATGTATGTACCTGTGTACACCTGGTTTGTGAAATTCGAGGGCATTGCTTCGTGCATTCCGAACACGGACTTTGATGTATTTTCAGTACTTGTGGACCCATTCACTCGCCGACACAGAGTGTTCGCACACACGGACTTTGGTGAATTTTCATTACTAGTCGCTCCCTTAACTCCCCGAAACAGAGTGTTTTTCCTAGCGACGATCAAACGGTCGTCCTTGTTCAAATTTCCCCTTCCTTTCGCCAAACTTTGGACACTTTAGAGGTCATGTGACCTGTTACTTGTTTCTGATAGGTCGTATTTCACCCCTACTCTTAAATCTAAAAGCAATTTCTCGTGTCTGAAACGTGTATTCTATGCGATTTTCACTTTCCCACCGTCAAGCTAATTAATTCACAAACACGTCTAAAAATGTGTAACTTAAATCCCGGTGTCCATTCTATCATCACGTAGCATGACCGGTCAAGACCTGGACTGGCGCCGAGGGTCTAGCCTGAACAATGCCACCTTTTTCGGCAAGAGGCTCAAAGGAAGTACCTGTGAAGAAAGGTGTTCATTCACCTCGCAGTTTGGGTTCTCGTGTTTTCGATAATATATATCGGGATTGTTATGACAATGTTATCCCTAACAGGGGCGGTATCACATCATTTACGGAAAATGTCTTCCTTAACCTCAAAGCACTGTTCAAAATGATGAATACAAACTACAGTTTTGTCATTTACTTTAAAATCTTTACGATGTATGATCCTGATCCACTTATCCCATTACGATTTTTCCTTCGCAAATTTAAATGTCGTGTGAGGTGCACTACCATAATTAGATTGCAGCTGGGAACACAACAACGATGCATTTCGACAATACTTCACAGTATATATTTAGGTAAACGTTATCACTTTATGTTAAATACTTAACTATAAACTAACTCGTTAGTCACTAATTGCCATTGTAATATGAATTACATTAATTCTCAAACACACAAAGTAAACAAACACACACTTTACTCTGTAGATATAACCACAACATAACAAGCTGGGCCACGAGCGCCGCCATTTTTCCTACAATCGATTCTCGTATTATGGTCTGAGTATTGGAGTTGGTGTTGAGAAAACTTAAGTTTTCTTAAAGTTACTTAAAATGTAGAGCTCACCTAACCTAACCTAGTTCATTTTCTTTAGTGGGCAGTGATAACTCAAGATCTGCATAGTTACCAAACGCGTACTTCTTAATGGCCTGAAATATACAAAATCATAGTTTAGTTAAAACTAGATAATCAGGAATTTAAGTAATTTTTAATTTTAAAACTTAGCACTAGCATTAGAAACTGTGAACAGTAGATACCCACCTGAAGAATGTTTACATATCTACACAGATGGATCTCACATGGACAACAACTCAGGAGCAGGAATTAAATGTGTACTGTTCTCATTCTATCATCCAGTAGGATACCACACAACAAATTTTGATGCAGAAGTAACGGCTATTCATATTTCACTCCAAACCTTCTATACAGAGTCCTGCGCCGTGGCGTAGCGGACTAAGGCAGCATGCCTTAGTCCTTGGCCACGGAAAGCGGCCCGGGTTCGATCCTATCCATTTGGTGGGGATTTTAGGTCCCGGGTATAGGACCGGTGCCCACTTAGCATCGTGAGGTAAGCGGCCCTGGTCACGGAAACCAACGTTCCGGCTGGCGAATGCCGAGATGCTGACCATATCTCCTCCCCGTATCGGTTGGATGATCGCCCACCTCTGCCGTGCGTAAGTGGGCGTGAGGCCGGCAGTCGGGTTGGTAGGCCTTGACCCTCGAAGGGCTATCGCGCCAGGGGTTATTACCTGCTGTACAGAATAGATAAATTCAAAAATGCTGTCATACTTTCTGATTCTAAAGCAGCATTATGTGCAATAAGTTCATATAAAATGCGGTCAATCCACAAAATGATCCAACAACTCCAAAAACTACAATTATATTACAATGGTTACCTGCACATTGTGGAATTGCTGGAAATGAATCAGCTGATTTTCTTGCTAAAAAGGTGCAAATTTAATTCAGAACAAAAGTAAAAACTTACCCTGTACAGCCCGCCTCGGTAGCGTAGATGGTAGCATGTCTGCCTTACGTTCAAGAGGTCCCGAGTTCGACTCTCGGTCAGGGTGAGTTACCTGGATAAGGTTTTTTTCCGGGGTTTCCCTTATCCTGATAGACCAATGTCAGGTAACTCTAAGCTCCATGGACCCTGGACACATTTGAGCATAATTTCACCGTCCGATATGACTTAACGTTGGAGGATGTAAAATTACAACTAAAAATTACCTTTTATATCCATAAAAAGATGAATAAAAACAAATATAAAGCAAACAAAACCACTCAATATCCAACAAAGCCAAAGATAAAAAAATGGAACATTTTAATTAAAAATCCAGAAATCCCACGTAAAGCTGCAGTAGCAAATTTTAGATTACTTACGGAACATGATTATTTGGCCAAACACTTACACAGAATAGGAATTTATACAAGTCCAAATTGTCCTCTGTGCAACAAAGAAGAGGAAATGACTGAAGAACATCTTTTAACCTGTGAAGTCCTACCTGCCGGACCCACTACACAGAACTTTTGGAGAGCAAGAGAGCTAATGGCTTCATTGCCAAAGCCTAGTATTTGAAAACAACAACAACATAATTAGGAATTCGATCGCTTGATAAATTCTTGCTCGTTCTAATTTACGTTTGAAATGTTGGCAGCTCTTCGTTTTAAACAGCAGTCATCAGTCACCTGTCTTAATGTTCTGTGAAAGCTACAAATTATCCTGGACTTAAAAATTGTCAGAGTTATGGGCTAAATACAAAAGAAAAAAAATTGCTACGTACATATCCAAGTATATCAGCTTTTAATAATTTAGTAACGATTTATCAAATGGCTAAATTAACAGCAACTCCTGTCCGTTCGGAAACGAGCGTAACCTTGTTAGAAAGCGAGGAAGATCATAAGCCGGACATTTATACTTTGAGGTTAAGTCTAAGGAAACCGAAGCCAAAGAAGAAAGTACAGTGGGCGGATGGAACCGTGGATAATGAGGATATGAATAAGAAGAAATCAAAATGTTGTTGTCAGTATGTAAAGCCTCTACCCCTTACTGAGAGCTCATCTTCAGATGAAGACGAATGTGAAAATTGCCGGGGACATGTTGAGTTAAAAAAGAAGAGAGAGAAGAAAGAAAATGAAGTTCCTCCAGAGGAAACTACTCCAAAAGAGATACCAACTGCAGAGAGCTTATAGATGTTTCAGTTAATTTTATATTTCTCCCCTCTTTGTATATTAAGTATAATGTTACGCAGAAGTAATATATAAAATTTGAAAGGAAAGCAGTAAAACATTGTATCTAAGAAACAATCAACGAAGCACATGATATGTACCTTAATCATTATTTACTTCAGTGTATCATTGCTGCTTTCTAATGACTATATTTAAATTCTTCCTCCTTTCCCTCCCGTAAACTGCATTACACAGGTTTTAAATATTAACCAAATTTGTTTTGTTTTGTGAAGTTGCAGATACCCAAATGTTTAATTATTATATGTAAAATATATTAATTTATCACTTAGGATAATCAAATTATACAAGTTTGCTTACACATAATCTTGTGTTATTAACAATTAGCTATTATTATTGATTATCCTTATAAGTGATGTTATTAGTTAAGTTTGTATGTGTTATCCAGTAATGTTACTTGCATTTTCATCAATAAAATAACAAATTTGTGGTTTGTAGTTGAAGGTCTGTTATTTCTATATGTTTAAGTAAAGAAATTTGACATTTCTAGGAGTCTCTTATAGCATTGGCTAGCTCAACCAACAGATTTTTTCTTTGCACATGGTACCTATCATCATCGTCATCATCATTAATCATCCTCAAAATTATTGTTCACTTTTTGACGCAAGTACGATAATTTAGCCTTGTTCCTAAAATACTGTGAAGTTCCATAATTACGTTCTTCAAGCGACTGCCACCTAAATGGGCTATAATTGGGACAACGTTACACAGAGATATGTTATTAGGTGTAAAAAAGCAATTTTAACAGTTTAGTAGGAAATGCAGCGTAATCAATTTTATTTCATAAGATGTGGGTGAAATACATTTGAAAGTGAACATCAAGGGACCATTTCTTATGGAAAAATTATTTGTTGACTGCCGTTTACTCGTACTATGAATTATTGCATTTTTATTCAACTACTGTCACTGTTTTGCCGATATATTGCGCCGTCCTTATCTTCGTTTGAGTCTATCAAGCCAACCATTCGAAACAAAAAGTCTGATCAAATTTGCTGCAATTTATTCTACTTTACCTTGTAAGATTGGACCAAGCATCGCGAAATTGTTGAATCTTTGACGACCTCATACTTCTTACTTTCTGCTGTATACACGTTGTTCCGAAACGACACCGCACGAATATAGCCGTTTCGTAGTTTATAACTTAACTAGTCCGAATATCGATGTCGCAGCTCTCAAATTCTCTTAGGTGCAATTTTATGCAGCTTGAAATATTACATTATTTTGTGATTAGGTAGCGCAGGAACCACTGGTGTGCGAACCTCAAAATTTGTTATTGGGACGCACTGGTCACGAAAACAAAAGTTTTGCTCTTTGCTCTTTATCAGTGACCCTAGCCTAGCTTTCAGGTAAAGGGGACAAGGGTAGTTATTTGTGAAAAAGTCAACAATGACTCGGACAGTTCCAAGGTTGTCTATTTTGCTATGATCTTAATTTTACAGAACTTTCAACCAGTTACTGTAAAATCAACAGCTTCCTTTTAAGTTTCAAATGCTTGAATTAGTATTATTAAACACAGTGAAATAAAATACTTGTCTCATTGCATAAGTTATTTAATTTTGGTTAACTTTATCTACAATTATTTGATATTGTTCTCTGTTTTTTATCGTTTAATGCTTCCATCCTCAATCTCAGTTTTCAGGTTTCAGGTTTTTTTTATTTTCTGTTTCATGGCCTGGTGCCGGTACAAAGGGGCCCAGCTTACAGGCTAAAATTTTCATTTAGGTTATATTTTGGGAATTAAAAGCTTATTGTCTACGTGGGTATATATAAAACCCATACGGTGACCTTTCTTAGCCCACCGAGAACAGTTTTATTAAGTTAGTGTCTTTCAGTGTCTTTTTTTGTTATGTAAAATATTTACACGAGGTTATTTTGCACTTTTATTTACACACACACACACACATACACACACACACACTTCACTATTTACACTGCTCCGTGCGACAGCGTGCTGCTGTCTCCTGGGCTGCTTTGGCGGCGGCCTCTGCATATGGGGAAAGGTCTGGGCCGGAAGGACTTGGGTGCACATTGTGGTGTAACGGTGGCATTAGAATATTTTTATGCGTGCGTGCTCTAACATTAACTTCCCTCTAAAAGGTTTAAGTTGCATATGTCCACCAGCTTATTTGGCGTCATCGACTGTTATAACGAAATGTTGGAACGCGTTAAACACCCATAAACAAAAAACTAAAGAATAGCTTCTTTATTGAGGTTTCATAAACTAAATAAATTCTTAATAGTAGCAAGCTGCCGTGGAGTAGGTCGGTATGTTTACACACAGCTACAGCAGGCGGTACGGTTTGTCACTTACCTGCGAACTTCGATACAGTGAGGCACGCGGCGTTGTTCCTGTAACTGTCTATTTCACACTCATCCTGGAGCGTTTCTATGCGGTTCTATTGGCGGTAAAAACTATCTATATGTGTTACATAGAAGCTGAGCAACTACTTCTGTATACTCGTTCGGTGTCGTTTCGAAACAGCTATATAACCACTGCATTGGTGTTGTAACAGCGCTCCTATTTTTTACTATTGTTCGTAGACTAGATAAAGGCCTTCCTAAGATTCAGCAAAATCCTTTTCATTTAGAATGAAATTTGCGCCATACTTCCACAGAAGTTTTAATCTCTCACATATTGAAAGCGATCGTTTTAGAGTGCTTTTAGGTGCAGAGGATCTACGCAAAAGTCCAAACACCCTGGCCTTCTTCAACTCGGGAGCGATGGATAACTCCGGGGCTCTTTCCATAGGGTAATACCTGATTTCTTAAAAAGCTCCTGCCCCCCGTTGACGTCAACACGGGATGGAAGTGGATACGCCACTTACGCGCGTCAAACCCGCAGGAAAGACTACCGAAAAACGTCGGTGGGGCCACCTGGTGATCTAGTACACCTTCTACTAGCTCTGTAGGCTACTGCCCGGGACTTATGAGGCAACCCTCTGCCCCCTCCGGGCGGCTGAGGCCTGGCCGGAAGTACCCAATTTCCCGCGGGTGTCGGGAACACACTGCCCCCGAGTCCAACCCAATCCGAATAACTTCCCGACGGGAGGGGCTCGGCAGTTCGGCCCGAGGTTCCTCTAGTAACGTCAGAGGTACCACGAGTGCTAAGGGTCCGCAGCGCTCGCACCATAGCAGCTGAAGGGGACGGATCCCGTCCCCTAAGGGACGTTTTAGAGTGTAAATTCGTTTCACGAGAAGGTACTGATGGTGCGGACCGGAAGCGTTTATCAGGTAAAACATTCGAGCTGCAATGACTGCTTAATATAGTCTAACAGATTAATTTCTCATGAATTTTAAAATATTATGCGTTTTGTAAATTAAGTATCTATACTTTTATTAATTTTCAATACAGAAAACAGCACTTATGGCAGGAATTATAATAATTAAGAAGGTAAAATTATAAAGCAATTATATGGAATGTCCGGAGACATTACAAATATGTGATAGCGTTATAATCTGTGGGTAATCACGGTGTTTTACTTTTTTCTTTATTATTTTCTTTCTTCTGAAAGAAGTCTTACTTCTACACTTTTAAGAATATCTAAAGACGCTCTTTCAGTATTATTGCTGCACTATAAATAAACAGTGAAAAAGAATTTATTTTTGTAGCTTATTGTGACTTTGTGGGTTCGTGAAATGAAAAGTCCAATTTCACCACTCAAAAATGTTCTTTATTTCCACCGACTTACAGTTAAACACTTGCCAATTACACAAAATTACGTAATGCACACAATTACTATTCACCAGTTCGTCCGTTATCGTTCCGATGCACGTACACAATTACGTAGTTGCTTCCGTTGCACGGCGCTACTTCACTAGCACGTCCAGCACTAACACTGACTGTATGTCTCTCTGAAACCCTTTTTATAGGCATCTCGCCGTATTCTCGGCTTTTCTAGTTTTCAGGCGAATATTCCCGGTAATGGGAGAAGGGGAGAGAAACATCCAGGGACGGGTGACATTCCTTTAACCACCCCTCAGTTAGTGACAGAGACTAATGGGAGGCGTGGCTCCGCTCCTTTTCGTTTCCTCACAGCTGTGCCGTTATACCTTCCGCTAATTGGGTGACACTGCTCCCTCCTCAAAGCTGGTCGTCCCGAACAGCACCATCGTAGCGGGCTAGTCGATCCAGGTGTACCACCAACATCTTTCCTCGGGGAACCTTCTGGATGCGGTAGACCACGTCGTTAATCATCTTCACCATCCGGTACGGTCCTTGCCATGGCTGCTGGAGCTTCGGGCAGCGTCCCTTGATCCGGGTAGGACGGTACAACCAGACCAGGTCACCTTGCTGGAACCCTTGGCTGTTGGCTTGCCTGTCATACCTGGTCTTCATGCGGTCGCTCGCCTTCTGGATGTTCTGGCGAGCCATCTCGTGCATGTCGTGGAGATGGTCCACCAAGTTCTCCACATACTCGGTCGCTGGCTGTTTCGCTTCCGGAGGGCTTCCAAAAGTCAGGTCACAAGGGAGGCGTAACTCTCGGCCGAACATTAAGCTGGCTGGCGTCATCCCAGTTGTGTCGTGTGTAGAAGAGCGATAGGCCAGCAAGAACAGTGGCACCTTGACGTCCCAGTCTCGCTGATGGCTGGCCACAACTTTCCTCAGGTGTTCCTCTGAGGTCTT
Organism: Mantis religiosa; assembly: GCA_030765055.1. Lineage (NCBI taxonomy): Eukaryota > Metazoa > Arthropoda > Insecta > Mantodea > Mantidae > Mantis > Mantis religiosa. The sequence goes on from CM060959.1 coordinate 101,489,119, forward strand.
GATGTACCTTTCGACCATGCCATCCGATTGGGGATGTAGAGGCGTAGTGCGAGTCTTGTTCACCCCAAGCCTTTGTAGTGCCTCCTTCATTAGGTTGGACTCAAAGTTGGTACCCTGATCACTGTGTAGCTCTAACGGCACCCCAAATCGACAGAACACTTGCTCCACGAGGCAGTCTGTGATTGCCTTTGCCTCTTGGTTTGGGATGGCATACACCTCCGGCCACTTGGTGAAGTAGTCCACGACCACCATCAGGTTCTTGTTGCCTCGGTCGGAAACTGGGAACGGTCCAGCAATGTCAACGGCGATCCGTTCGAATGGCGCTCCGACGTTGTACTGCTGCATGCGACCCCGGCTCCTCGTCTGGGGGCCACGACTCGCCGCGCACACGTGACACTGACGGCACCATCTCTCAGCATCTGCTCGGAGCCTCAGCCAGTAGTAGCGCTGCCGTAGTTTGTCAATCGTTCGGTTCGCTCCCAGGTGTCCTCCCGAAGTCCCGGTGTGCACTTCCTCCAGGACTTCCGGGACCTTACTCCGGGGAAGTACCAACTGCTCTCTCTGCGTCTTCCCATCGGGTGACTCCCATACCCGGAACAGCACGCCCTCTCTGGTCTTCAACGAGTCCCATTGGGCCCAGTACGACTTGTAGGTGGCGCTCCTCGGTGCGATGTCCTCCCAGGTTGGTCTCATCCCTGCCTCCACTTCCCTCAAGAGTGGCCCCAAGTCTGCGTCCGCCAGCTGCTCCCTCCTCAGGCCTGCGCTATCCCAGCCTTCAGCAGGCACTGCCACAACTACTCGGACTGCTGCGGCACGCTCCTTCTCTTCCACTCTTGTGCACTGGCCGCACTCTTCTGGACAGGGTCTTCGGGACATGGCGTCTGCGTTACCGTGGCTCTTCCCTCTACGATGTTCCGAGGTGAAGTCGTACTCCTGCAGCCTCTGGACCCAACGTGCTGTCTGGCCTTCCAGGTTCTTAAAGGTCAATAGCCAGGTTAGGGCGGAATGGTCAGTCCTCAGGTGGAATGGCTGACCGTACAGGTACTTGTGGAAGTGCTCCAATGTCTTTACTACCGCCAGTAACTCCCGTCGGGTGACGCAGTAGTTCTTCTCTGCCTTGGATAGCGTCTTGCTGTAATAGGCTATCACCCGCTCATGGCCGTCCTGGATCTGCGACAGGACACCTCCAATGCAATGGTCGCTGGCGTCGGTGTCCACAATGAAGGCGCCACCCGGTTGTGGGAAACCCAAAATTGGAGCACTGCACAGGGTCTCCTTTAGGTGCTGGAAAGCGTTTTCGGCGTCCTCTGTCCACACATAAGGCCGGTGTTCCTCCGTCAGGCGGGTGAGGGGTTTTGCGATGTTGGAGAACCCCTTTATGAAGCGGCGGTAATAACTGCACAGCCCCAGGAAACTGCGCAACTCTTTCCTATCCTTTGGGCGAGGCCAATCTCTCACAGCCTGTGTCTTCTCCGGGTCTGTGGCCACTCCGGTTGCCGAGACTATGTGGCCCAAGTAGTTAACTTCCTTGCGGAAGAGCTGGCACTTCTTCGCGTTCAGCTTCAAGTTGGTCGCTTGCAGTCTCTGTAGCACCTTACTCAGATTCTCGAGGTGATCTTCAAAAGTCTTCCCGACGATGATGATGTCGTCCAGGTATAGCAGGCAGGCATCGTAAGTCAGCCCTCTCATCACTGACTCCATTAGGCGCTGGAAGGTAGCTGGTGCGTTGCAGAGGCCAAAGGGCATAACCGTGAACTGCCAGAGCCCTTGGCCCGTCGAGAATGCAGTCTTCTCCTTGTCTCTCGGGTCTAGAGCTACCTGCCAGTAGCCCGACTTCAGGTCCAGGGTCGAGAACCACTGTGCACCAGCTAGCGTGTCCAGGGTGTCGTCAATCCGGGGTAAGGGAAAACAGTCCTTCCGGGTGACGGCGTTCAATTTTCTGTAGTCTACGCAGAAGCGCAGCTCGCCGTTCTTCTTTGTCACCAAGACTACAGGGGAACACCAAGGGCTGTCAGACTCTTCAATCACTCCCCTGGATCTCATGTCCTCCAGCATGTCTCGTACCGCCCCTTGCTTCGCCAGCGGAACGCGTCTATGTGGTTGCCGAATAGGCCGGGCGTCTCCGGTGTCGATGCGGTGAAGCACTTTGTCCGTGCGGCCGTAGTCAGTATCGCCTTGGCTGAAGACGCGCTCGTATCGCCTCAGTAGTTGTCGAACCTTCTCCAGCTGTTCTGCGGTCAGGTGGTCGGCCGCCCTCTCCAGTAAGCCTTCTAGCCGGGTCCCCAGGTGTTGCTTCGGCGCCGGCTCCTGTGTCTTGTCGATTGCTGTTACGCTCACTACGGGCTCGCACGTTCCCAACTCCGTCCCGGCCTGGACGTCGTGATCGGTGTCCTTTGGATTTAGCAGTCTCACTGGCACCTCCTCTCGGCACGGCAGCAATGTCCTGGCTACACACAGTCCGTGTACAGGCGTCTTCTGGTCCAGCATCATGTTCCTGGTTCTCTGGCCCTCCAGTCGCGCCGTCACCACCACCTCGCTCCTCGCGGGAACAACCACGTCTTCGTCCAAGACGACCCTGCACATTCCAAGGCGCTCTTCGGGTTGACGGAGTATAACCTCTTCTCCGTTAAGCCGCAGGACCTTCTTGCCGACGTCGACCGTCGCCTCATGGCTCCTGAGGGCATCCAGTCCCAGGATCACCTCCTCAGCCAGCTTCGCGACGAACACCCACAGACGCACGGCACTCCGTCCCAAGTTCAGCTCCAGCAGGGCCTCCTTCTCCACAGGCAAGGTGTCGCCCGATGCCGTGACAAGTTGGTATGGCCGGCTTGGCTTCCTTGTCGGTAAACCCTTCGCCACGTCAGGTCTGATGATGGTCACGGCCGCCCCGGTGTCCACTAGCACGCGGCACGGCTTTCCTCTTACCCAACCGTCCGCGATGAGGCTGTCATCCATACGCCGGCTGACGGCGCGCAGTGTCACTCGAGGGGATGGTGGTGATGGCGCCGACGTGCCCCTCTCCACGACGGCCCTTACTCGTTTTCCGGCTGCTCTTCCTGGTGTGGGCAGTCTGTCTGCAGGTGTCCGGGCTGTCCACACCCCCAACACAGGCCACTAGGTGTTCGCCCGCGTCCCTCAGCTGGTCTCCTGTCTCCGGCGTAGCGGACACTCCTCGTTCTCGACGTCGGGATGGATGTTATTTTGGCCGCCTCCATCCTTAATGCCGCTGTCAGCGCCTCGTGGATGGTTTTATATTCCCCGAGCATTAGGCGCTGACGAATCTCCGTGTCCCGTACCCCGTCGACAAAATTGTAGGCGGCTTCCCGGGATACGAACTCCAGTGGCAGGTCAACCAAGGCCTTGCTAGCCAGCTGCTCGATCGCAATGGCGAACTCCTGCAGCGTCTCCCCCGGCTGCTGTGACCTTGCCTTTAGCTGGCTGCGGTATGCTGCGGCTAAGCAGTGGTTCCCGAAGCGATCCTCCAGGGCTTCCCAGATGTCCTTGGGCGCCGCCGTCGTCTGCACCGCGTTTAGGACTTCCGCGGCTCTTCCCTGGAGGCTGGCTATTAACTGTGTGGCCTCCTCCTCCAGTGACCATCTGTTGTGCCTGGCCACTGTGTCGAACTGGCGGCGGAAGACCTCAAACGTTGACGCGCCGTCATACTTGGGAGGTTTGACGCGCGGCGATGTTATGTCGCGTCCCGGTGCGTCGGCCTTCAAATCCTTCAACCTCCTGCCGACGACGTCCTCCACCATGGCGCTCAGGGACTTGGCGCTGTTGTCGGCCTTTCCTTCCAGCTCATTAACGCGGCTCGCGAGGTCTCCGACGCGTTCGTCCACCTGGCCGATCCGCTTGCCGAGTCCCGTGACGTCCTCCCTCACGCCGGCCAACTGTTCCTCAAATTTCGTGGCGAGGGCCTCGTTCGCAACCTTCATTTCTTCCATCTTCTCCGTGAGGTTATCGTTAGCCGTCTTCATTTCTTCCAGCTTTGCGGCCAGTTGTTATTTGTAGTCTCCAGCTTCGCGGCCAGGCTGTTATTTGCCGCTTCCGTTTTTGTTGTTAATTCGGCCTTCATTTCTTCCGTCTTCGCTGTTAATTCGGCCTTCATTTCCATCATCTTCTCCAAAATCTTTTCCAATGCCGCGTCCATGGCTGTAATGTTCGGTGCTGTTGTCTTCCCGCTTCCTGACACCAGTGTGACTTTGTGGGTTCGTGAAATGAAAAGTCCAATTTCACCACTCAAAAATGTTCTTTATTTCCACCGACTTACAGTTAAACACTTGCCAATTACACAAAATTACGTAATGCACACAATTACTATTCACCAGTTCGTCCGTTATCGTTCCGATGCACGTACACAATTACGTAGTTGCTTCCGTTGCACGGCGCTACTTCACGTCTCTCTGAAACCCTTTTTATAGGCATCTCGCCGTATTCTCGGCTTTTCTAGTTTTCAGGCGAATATTCCCGGTGATGGGAGAAGGGGAGAGAAACATCCAGGGACGGGTGACATTCCTTTAACCACCCCTCAGTTAGTGACAGAGACTAATGGGAGGCGTGGCTCCGCTCCTTTTCGTTTCCTCACAGCTGTGCCGTTATACCTTCCGCTAATTGGGTGACATTATATAGTTTAGGAACAGCGAATGTAACAATGGCAGTGGACAACACACGAAGTTATAGCTCTGTGGAGAAGATATGGTCTCGTTGGCAAGGAATATCAAGGACCTGCAACACAGCTTTGTAACGCTTTAAAACTTCAAACCATTTTCATTTTTATTACATTATACAATTAATCATTTTCACAGAAGTCATGTTACTCGTTACTATATCAACTTAAAAATAAAAACAAAAATAAAATGTTAAATAAAAGAAAAAGTGGTTTAAGACTCTATGTCCTTAACACTACTCGCCCTCCAGTAACTGAGTTATGAACATAATCATTTTGTACATTATCATAAAAATAAGCACATAAAATAAAGTAATGCTTTTTTAAGTAACCTTGATGATATGATCACTAGTTCTTTACACGTTAACTGCAGAGGTTCTACTCCCGGACCCGTAGGTACAAGGACCCTGGCCTCCTACAACCAGGGAGTTACCGAGCTGTCCCTAAAGGGCGTCCGGCGCCTCCGTGGGGCTTTCCATAGGGCAAGACCTAGAGACTAACAAGCCCCCCCCATATCTGGTCCTGTGGACTCAAGACGGGATGGAAGTGGATACGCCACTTACGCGCGCCAACTCCAAAATGGGAAGACTACCGATATGACCTCGGTGGGGCCGCCTGGTGATCTAGCACACCTTCTACTAGCTATGCTGGCTAGTACGCGGGAATATATGGCTTCCCTCAACCCCGTCCGGAGACGTACCTGTTCACCCACGGGTATCGGGAACCACTGCCCCCCTCGAGTCCAACCCAATCCGAACAACTCCCAATCAGGGAGGGTCTCGAATGTTCGGCTCGAGGTTCCTCTAGTAACGTCAGAGGTACCACGAGTGCTAGGGGTCCGCAGCGCCCGCACCACGGCAGCTGAATGGGACGACTCCCCTCCTCAACGGGAACTAGTTCTTTACATGAAGAACTTGTTCTAAAAAGTGAGAAGGAAATGTTATTGTTCTGCCTGACTTTGAGACTCCTGGTGGTTGATGCTGGCTTATCAGCAGTGTGTTCAGGTAGAGTGTCCTTTGAAAAATGTATGAGATTGTTTCCAGATGAAGCAATTTCTCCCTGTAAAAGGTAGGCTGGTTTCAGGCTATCCACTGATAGATTAGCAAGATTCCTCTTCATCTTGATCATGAAGTATTTCTCGTGACAGGAACTGGAACCTGTTGTTCCCGGTCGCCATGTTTAACTGAATATGATTCATGACGGGTATTCATCTCCATTATTTTATCAGCCATGACAGCCACTTTCTCAAGTCCTTCATCACTAACAATCAAATTGTTCTTAATGGAATCAGGAAGCTTTTCTAGCTACAGAGTTTTTAAGACCTTGTCTGATACATCTACTCTGGCTAAAACCTGCATTTTGCGCAATACTTGGCTAGGCTTCTGGTCTCTCAATTCAATTCTTGTAACTAGCCTCTTAATGCGTTTATCCTCACTTTCCTTAAATATATTTAATAGTCGTTCCTTAGCCAACGAGTATCTGTTCACGTCACTACCTTTAATAATGTCCCATATATTTTCTATGTATTTAGGATCTAGTTGAGACACTAAAGCTTCAAGTAATTAACAAAATGAGCAGACAACCATGGACTAAAAATGACTTTCTGAAAAAACAGTCAAGAGAAAAAAGATGCAGAACACCTAGAGGAAAGAATCTAAGAGGGCCAACTTCTGCAATATATCATCACCAACTTTCAGGATTAAGCCCTTACCTGTTCTGAACTTACATCTGTTCAGCCCAGCACTTTTTACCAATGTTCTTCCTATAGATTTATATATCAACGCCATCTTTGGTGTCCTATCACCTGACATTTGTTACAGATACTCTATCCAATTGTTCCTATCTTCTTCTACATGTTGAGGAAGTGGTTGTACTTTTAGTCCCTCTCTAATATTCTCATTTCTAATGTGATTTTGTCTTGTACAAGGTGCGTTCACCTCCTATTTTTTGCAGACTGGGACCAGATAGGAACTTCTGGTTTTCTCTAAAGACACGTGGACTCTTTGTGAATGCGTGACAGAGGTGGCAGCACTGTACAGTGCATAGAACTCTAGTGGCAGTGCCGAGAGTTAGGACTGTTTTTGATACTTAAAATGGCAACGTTTTCATTGCAAGAACAGCGTGTAATCATTTGTTTTTTCCATTTTCGTGGTGTGACACCTATTGAAATTCATCGCCAGTTGAGTGAGGCATGTGGTAATGATATCATGGATGTGTCTAATGTGCGTTCCTGGGTGAGACAGTTCAATGAAGGCAGAACATCTTGTATCTTGTTCTCGTTTGTACATTATATCATAGCCCAAATACTGGAAGAGTGAAACTGTTCCAACAGTTTTTCTTCCATTACTGTTTTTATTCTTATTAGGTATTTTCCATGGAATAGCATTACTTTGGTTTTTGATTTTGATATTCCTTACATATATGAGAATTATTTAATTGATATTCTGATTTTTGTAGTCCATCCTCCTGTCAAAAATTAATACCACACACTATTGTACAGTCAATGTTTTGTTTTGTCCAATTTATAATTCCTTAACAACCACTTGTTTCCATTCATCTAGAAGTTGTCTAAATATATGTTAAAAAGTGATGGCCACATTTAGCTCTAACATATTTTGTTAACTTTCCATTTATCTCTGTTATTTTCACATCTTCATATAAACGAGTAATCCTACACAACAAAATATAATCATTTGTTACAAACTTCACATATCTTTTTAAGAAATTGTAAATTCTTCGCAGATTACAACACCAGTTTTGCAAATTCTTATTTGCATCTTCAGCTGATTTTATATCATCATTATTATTAAAGAAATTCATCCAATTGTTTAAATCTATCACTGTAGAGATAAGTCATACTGAATCTCCAAGTTTTTTGTTACCATATTAACTGTGACACTTTAACTAAAGACAATTCCTTTCTGTTTAAGGTGATAGCTGCTGAAGGAGAGCAGAAGGCTTCTAGAGCTCTTCGTGAAGCATCTGAAATCATTGGTGATGCCCCTGCTGCTCTTCAATTAAGATATTTGCAGGTATAAAAGCATTACTACAAAGTCTCCTAACAGTGTAATATAATAGCATTTCAAAATAATAATGTCATTTTAATTGTAAATAAGTGTATTTTGGTGCAATACTTGATATTGAAGTACTAGTTTATAATTATAATAAACAGAAGACATTACTATTAATTACTAATGGCTGCACAACTATGATGTGTCTCATGCTATAATGATGCTGATGCAAATATATGTGAGGGAGAAAGAAAAAAACAGAGATACTGTAACAGAATGCTCTTAGACCTTTGATTGGTGAAGGGAAGTTCATGGCTGTTTATAGAGGCATTGAACCACCTCAGTACTTTGTAATTTGTTAAATTCCTATAGCTGTTTACTTTTTATTTGTAAGGTCATGAAAAGAATATGGAACTTTAAAGCCATAACAAGCTGCCTTTATTGATTTGGTTTCCTCCTGTACCTACAACATAGTGTCTCCAAATGCTTATTTTAATCAACATGAAGAAGGTAGAAAAATAAGCTTGACTATCTTGTAAAAGCTATACAGGATGTAACAAAAAGATATGCAAAACAGTTGAGAAAACATTTCTTGTGTATAGAGGATAAAGGATGTTATATGAACATAGGTCCAGAAATTATTTCCTTTTTCTGTAGCTGAATCCCATACAACACTCAATGACAGAATTGTGAGAAAACAGGAAATCACAGCACATGTTTAAAAGTACGTTATTAACTCCAATGCATCCATCAATCCACTGTTGCCTGGACTCTGTAATGAACTAAGTCAGGCCTTGTCTGGCAGCCTTCCATAATGCGAGCATATCGAGTGTCTACATTTGGAACTGGAGTTCTATAAACAACAGATTTCAAATGCCCCCACAAATAAAAATCTAGTGCGTTTAAGTCAGGTGAATGTGGAGGTCATTGAATTGGTCCACCTCTTCCTATTCATCTACAAGGAAATCTGCTATTCAGAAATCGACAAACAGAAAGCCTGAAATGAATAACTCCAGCTTGCATGAATTGAGTACCGGTACCTAACAAGTGTACTATGTACTGTAATGTAGCACAATGACAACAATGCATTCATTGCCTTCACCCAAATTAACCAGATGTAAAAGTGTATATTTACTACTGTACAATTAAACCACTGTTCTGTTCTGGGGTTGTGACCACAGGACAGCTACACATCTCACCGTTTGAGCAGAGTTTTAGAAAACGATCTCTCCCATAGAAATAAACAATTTCTGAATCTATGTTTATATAACATTTTTTTTATCCTGTATGTACAAGAAGTTTTGACATACTTTTTTGTTACACTCTGTATAAAAATAAATGGTAGTGTGTGGAGATGAGTATAAGACAAAATTCTTTTAAAAATATTCAATACTTCATATTAAAGGAAAAAGAAATAAACAAATACATGAGCACTACACCAGAGGAAATACAAATTTTCATTTACAGTCACACAGATTAGAACTATATAAAACCAGACCTACTGCTGCAGCTCATGAACTCCCTACCTATCAGAAAAATATTCATAATCTTAAAATATTCAAGAAAAAATTAAAGAAATATTGTATAGAAGGTTGGTATTATTCAATTGATGATTATCTTAGATAATATTGACTAAACAGATAGTATTTGTATAATATAATCGTAATAGTGTATAGTTTATGATTTATTATTGTAATTAGGTTATTTTAGAACTTGTTTGTGTAGATATTAAACTATGTGATTTTCTGATTGCACATATTTAACTTGACGATGCTTTGAATATGTTTTGTATTCTTTTAAGCTGATAATGAATGAATTAATAAATGAATGAATGAATGAATGTTTCTATAAAAATAGTAGAGCACACCAACTGATAAAGAGATGTACATTCTATTTAAATCCCTTTTTAAGGAGTTTAAATCGTTCAAGCAACAAATAGCCTACATAGGAAGAATAGCAAAATTCAAATATAAAGTCAGTTTTGGTGGTTTTGTTAAACTGATATTTTTTATATATGAAGAACCATTAAACTGGGATACTCAATGAAAATGAAGTGAAGTTCAATGCTTAGTAGCTTCACGTAAGCATGAACTGCTGCCTGTTGACTGCCAGATCAACTCACAAGTCCTTTGGTGCAAGCTTGGGGTGTCCACTAGTGGACTGATGAATAAACCTGAATAACGAGTTGTTTGTTTCTTATAAATTAACGTTAAATTGACCTGATACTTGATCATTAGGAGTCAATTTTGGGGCACATTCTGCTACAATTACAATGCAATTTAACAGAACATGTTTTGGAAGATTTTGTTTCCATCTTGAGCTGCAGGTAGACTGGCATCTTCTTCTATCTGGTCTCTGGTAGATGAAGTGATGAACTTGGTATAGATGTCTAAAAGCAACATTTTAAAGTTCATTATTCTAAGTTTATGTTTTCGGGTGAAAAATCTCTCATTAAGCAAGTTCTAGTGGGTGGATAACTTCTTTTAGTAGTTTCCATCTGTTTTGTGTTTGGTTTCTCAAAAGTGTGTTTACAACAGCTGATTTGTCTGTCAGATTATATTTTATTTTTCACATGTGCTCTTCAGTATGGATGTTTATGTTATGCTTGGTTTTTTCTTGGTAGTTAATCTTGCAATTTCCAGGTTTTCAGGTATTTTGGTTCTTGATATTCGGTAGGTGTTCTCAGCAGGCTCTTCAAGTTGAATTTATTTAGAGGAGTTAACATTATGTTTTGATAAAATCCTTTCGAACATATGTAAAAGTGGGTGGAATGTGGATTTCTTAATTTTCTTGTCTTCCAAGGTTCTAGGGTTTATGGTAATGCAATTTCTTTTTTCCTTAGGAATTTTTATAGCTTTCTGCCTACAATTTTTGTATTAAACCCACTAACAAGTGTTATTTTGGTAATTTGGGGGTATTCTTGGTCTTATGATTTTAGTTAATTGATGGAGATTAATATTTTCCTCATACTAGCCGTATATAGGCTAAGGTATTTGATAGATTGAGTCAACATGAAAAATTCAATGCCATGGCCGGGATTTGAACCACGGATCTCCTGGTTTCCATCCAGTCGCTCTAACCCATTGAGCTACCATGGCCAACTTGCCATCCTGACACCAAATTCTCTATTTGACTCGTATATTTCCCCGGTAAACCACTAGGGGCTTTCGCATTCGAGATACAACATTTGTGGCGACCTACTATTATAAGTACTTGAATCCCAGGCTTCATGTTGACTCAATCTATCAAAAACCTTAGCCTATATACGGCTAGTATCAGGAAATTATAAATTCCATCAATTAACTAAAATAATAAGAGTTAATTGATGAAGCCTGGGACTCAAGTACTTAGAGCATAGTAAGTCGCCACAAAAGGGTGCAAGTCTCATAGCATATGAGAACCCCTAGTGGTCTACCGGGAAATATATGAGTCAGTTGGAGAGTTTAATATCATATCGGTAAGTTGGCCATAGCAGCTCAGTTGATTAGAGCAACTGCATGAAGAGCGGGAGATCCGTGGTTCAAATCCTGGCTATGGCATTGAATTTTTCAGTCTGGCTCTACTCATTCAAACCTTAGCCTACAGGGCTAGTGTAGAAGAAATGATTATTTCCTTTATGATACTTGTTTTGATTTTGGAAAGTTCCACTTTATGCAATCAAAGTAGACAGAATTTATTACAGTGTTTGTGAAAGTATATAATCATAATGTTATTTCTTGCAGACGCTGAACACCATTTCTGCAGAGAAGAACTCTACCATTGTATTTCCGTTGCCCATTGACTTTCTTACATACTTCATGAAAGGCAAAGAAGCCGTGGAGATGATGAAATAATGGAGGTTTAAGAAGCACAGGATTAGTTATATTGGTGTTCACTTTGAGGCACATCTTTCTTAATCAGAATTATCACAATCAAATTGGTTAAGCTGAAATCTGAATCATCATTAGAAGATAAAGAGGAAATTTTAATCTGTTGCTCAAATATTCAGACGAAACAATGAATACTACAGATGAAGATGAAAACAGTTGATATTATTTTCACTAATTGAACTGAGAAATCTCTGTTTTGTAAGTTAGTACATTCCTCATATATGTATATACTTATATATTTTCAGTAATTTTCTGAAACTTTTCTATATAAAAAGGAAAGCATAAAGAGAGAAACAAATGAAATGTATAAAGTTCAGGTGAAAACTTCTACCTGTTTTTTTTCTGATCTATAAGCAATAGTTTATATAATAAGGTATTCAGATGTAATGTTTTACTTACATTACGGAATTAGAAATACTTTATTAAAGACTGCCGTATTGATCTCACAAAATATTTAACTTTTTCTACAATAATTCATGTTGTGACAGAACACTATTTTAATTTGACTTGTTTAATTTTTAAACACTTTTATATACCTGTTAGGGCTTGAAATGGAAGTTTTCCAGATATTTTGGGACTAATTTTTCTGAATATATACGAGGTATAGGGATTTCTGGTTTACTCTAAAATACACGTGGACTCTTTGTGAATCCGTGAAAGAGATGGCAGCACTGTACAGTGCATAGAACTCTAGTGGCAGTGACGAGAGTTAGGACTGTTTTCATACTTAAAATGGCGACGTTTTCATTGCAAGAACAACATGTAATCATTCGTTTTTTTACATTTTCGTGGTGTGACACCTATGAAAATTCATCGCCAGTTGAGTGAGGCATATGGTGATGGTACCATGGATGTGTGTAATGTGTGTTCCTTGGTGCGACAGTTCAATGAAGGCTGAACACCATGTGACAACAAAGACAGTCACGGCCTCACACCAGCCGGTCTGACGACATGATCTAGCGAGTGGAGAACGTTGTTTCGGAGGATCACTGATTGAGCATTTTCAGATCTTCATGCAGGATTGTGTGCACAGATCCTACGGAAATGCCAATGTTGGAGGCAACGTTGCCATTTTAAGTATCAAAACAGTCCTAACTCTCGTCACTGCCACTATAGTTCTATGCACTGTACAGTGCTGCCATTTCTGTCACGCATTTGAAAGAGTTTATGTGTATTTAAAAAAAAGCAGAAGCTCCTATTTGGTCTCAGTCCTGAAAAAAAAATAGGTGTTATAACTTGAACATACCTCGTAATTGACTAGTTTGTTAATTGTTTTAAGTTTCTTAATAAGAAACTCTGTGAGTTTTATTTACTAAATATTTTAATCTGCATAAATTAATAAGAGATTATATTATTGTACAAAGGATAAAATATCATTTCTACATAAAATATAACCTCAGTTATATGTTTTCAAAGGCAGATGACAGCTAAAATATGTATAAATTAAAAAATTATAAAAGTGAGTTTTCTTATAGAAGTGAAACTATTTTATTATGTTATTAGTAGGGATGGTCGATACCAGTTTTTCTTGATACTCAATACCAACACGATATTTTCTGCAATATCCAATGTTTCAATACTCAATACCGTCATTTCTACTTCTAGTTTCAATACAAAATAGAATGTTGAGAGAACTGTGTAATGCCAATAAAATTAAATAAGTGCACATATTTAATGAGACAGAACTTAAAACCATTAGTGTCCTGATTTTTAAACTCTGCATTAGATATTTAAAAGCAAAACAGTCCATTTTTATAAGTTTTTATTAAAAAATGCTAGTATTTTCACTCTTTCGGGGTCAAGTCTACTTCTTTTCTGTCACATGAGTCCTGCTATGCTAAATAATCTTTCAGAGGAAACTGTTATAGGTGAAATGCACAAATATTTACCAGCTAATTCGTTTTCAGTTCTGGAAATTTTGAATTTGTTTTCCAGTAATCCAGTGCACTAGAAAGAGAAGATGACAAATTGTCATTGAGATATTCAGTGATTTCTTCTTGGGAACTGTTAACTAAAGTACCAAGTGAAATTTATGAAGTATAATTTGATGTCAATACCATGCAAGTTTTGAGGACCCGTACCTAATTATTGCTGAAACTAATTTTTAATTATTAATTTTTAGATGAGTCGTATTATTACACATCTGCTTCACTTTCGCACCTATTTTGAGGACATGTTTCGCAAATCATCGTTTGCATCTACGGCTCTTATGCGACTCATTCGCATAAGAGCCGTAGATGCAAATGATGATTTGCGAAACATGTCCTCAAAATAGGTACGAAAGTGAAGCAGATGTGTAATAATACGACTCATCTAAAAATTAATAATTTTTCGCTTCACTGTGGTGTTCCAATACAGTTAGATCTCGATATAATTTTTAATTGTTGTGATATAAGAAAGCAATAAATGAAATACTCATAGATAATAAACCTAACATAATTCTTAGAATACTTACATGCATCCAGGACTGTTAGTCATAATTTAAACAAAATATAATTGTAATTCAGTGGACTGATATTTCACACTGGTCCAATTGTCAAGTTTTCTCTGCTACTGTTAACTTGTACACAGCAATAATGAATTAAAAAATATTAATACCTGTTCAACTTGACTACTGTTTTAAGCTTTGAGAGAAAAATGTCGTCCTTTGAGGTCTAGAGGTAAACTGTTAACCTCTGGTCCCAGAAGTTGCCAGTTCAACCCCAGTGGGGAGCACTGGATAGCTTTGGTCATAAGAACCCTTAGTAAGGCTTCCTTCAGAAGGGAAGTAAAGCCAGTGGTCCAATCTCATAGATTTGCCATATGTGAAAGAATCTCAAGCCTAATGAAGAGGCCTCTGAGCAGAACTGTGTGCCTAATATAGAATGGGACAGCAGTTAACAAATCTCCATGAATAAAAATTAAGTTTCAATTTGACATGAAAGAAAGTAAATTAAAGTACACACAAAATATGCTTAATATATTTTAACATAACATATAAATGAGTCATTAATTTAATATAACAGGAAGACCAAGAAAATATGACATTAATGAGAAAGTGTAAAACTGAGCTAGATATTAATGGACGAAGTTTGGTGCCTAAAATATTAAGCATATAATTGTGAAATATATAGAAGCTAATAAATGAAGCTCAGCTGTAGTTAAATAGATAATTTTTACACTTAAAAATATTACTTACTGAGCAAGATAGCTCTGCAGTAATGCATGAAGGAAGGTCCTAGGTTTTTCTGTGGGTTTTCCCTGGTGAGCAAGGCAAATACTGAGTGGTGTGCATTCTACCCTGGCTTTCCTCTCTTCCATTTCCATATTTTGCTTCCCTTTTTCAAGGGAAAAAAGGGCGTTTTAAAGGGCAACTCTGGGTGTGTGTTGGTCGATAACAGGCAGATGGTGCTGAGGCATGCAGTGATCATTGGAGTCTTCACAGCTGAGTGTTTCCCCAGTTTCTGGCAAAGGGAAGCCTCTGAGGCACCCTCCGGCAGCTTGAGCAGTTGCCAAGAGTACCTCTCAGGGTGAAGCCAATAAATGTTTAGGAAACTTTGCATGTCTCTGCCACTTACATTGCCCATATCAGCAGCCCATAAGTCTCCTGCAGTTCCTCTCGAAGTGTATACACAAAAGGTCCAATTCCATAGCATTTCCTCCCTTACCTAATCTACCTACAGCAGAAAACGCTGTAGTTTTCTAGTTTTCTTGTAGTTGTCAAGTCTTGGGCTAATCTCCAAGCCGACTTGTCCATTTCAAGCCCTGATTATAGATGCTGTTAATCCTGTTTATACGATGTAAGTTGTTAATTGTTCAACAGCATCTGCATAGTGAATGTTAGGCACTATTACATCACATAACATTAAATGAAAAAAATATTTAACACCAAGATCTTCTAAAACAGATTATATGTAATATGTTGGTGGTGGTTATATGTAAATCTTTATGAACACTTCTTTTGTTGCTAATAGAAGTAATGTTGGTTATTCTGACTGTTGCAATGATTCATTTATTGAAAGTTGTGGTATATGCAGCAAGAAGTAACGTTATCAACTTACTGCAAAAATTTTATAGTTCTGCTTTTGGCAAAAACAAATTTAAATGCCACAAGATCTTAAAATTTTGATAAGGTTAAATTATTATAGAATAAGAATCAATGTGTTATAGTAAGCATAGATAAATGTAAATTATATGTGTTTAAAATGTAAATAGACCAAAGCCATGTCATATTTAAATGTAAATTACTACCCAGCAAGGCAAGTGCAATTCTGCACTCTCAGAAGGCAGATGACGACATGAGTACATCACAAAATGCTGTACAGTTTGGTTTACATTTACTATTGCGCTGTATGGTATAGTGATGGAATGTAAAGGAAATAAAGTTGTAAGATTAGAAAGGAGGTAAACTTCCTGCAAATAAAATTGTTATGTACAAGTGCATAATTAGAAGAAAATATCAGGAATATTATAAGGTTAAAAAAGAAATTCCTAGACTTCAAATATTACTGAACTTTAGAAAATAGTAAAAATATTGGATTTCGAGCTAAAATGTGTAAAAATAAAATAAGTGTACTGATTGAGTGCCCTGATACAGTGGCGCAGAGAGCAGCATATTTTAGAACACTCTGAAGGAATAATCTCGGGGAAAATAAGTCAGGAATGTATGCAAATGACAGTTCTTGATAGTGTTTTATTACTGTACATGATAACTGGGTTAAGGGATTTATTCCAGGTGCTTCTCTCATCTGCGATTCTAATTCCAAAACATCTGACTACCACAATGAAATGAACTGTGAAAACAAATCCAAATGATTGCAAAACCAACAGTACCTAGATTACTGCAAAGGAGCATTGTTGTCATTAGCAATGTACTGCATAACAATAAAGGAGATAATAAAGTGCATTCGACTAAAAATTAAAAGTGAGAATTCATGGAATGGCTGTGGAACATTTAATTATATTATCAACTACTGGTATTTTAAGTGCCTTTCTGTCGGTCTATTTTAATTAAAGTAAATGTCTGAACTTCCCGATTTAATTATAACCCTCATGGGAAATATCAATGAGTTGTTATCATTGTCTGAACCGCACTGTACAGGATGGCAGGCAAGCCATAGTACTTACAAGTGGCACTCCAATGCAGGACTGCACTCGCCTTGGTTAGTTATACTTTGCATGAATAAAGAAATATCTACATAAAGTTCAACTGTTCTTCATAGAATTAGAGACATGAATTTTTGCAGTAAACTGATGATTTCCTGAGTGCCTAACAATAAAATGCACAACTATTACACCAAATCATTTTTGAAAAGTTGTCTTTTGAATTATTATGTACCCACAATAAAAACAGTGTAACTAAGAGCTTGTGTTTCCTGCTTGTGCTTTCTGCTTTTTATACTCAATAGGATTGTATTTATTAGCAATTTATACATATTAAGTGGTTTGAATTTAAATTTTTTATTTATGCTTAGTTATAAAAATGAGAACGAAACTATTAGCAGTAGCTTTGTGCATAAGTTAACTCTGTACTTATATTTAAAAGATGGCTCAGTACTCAATGACTTAACTTGAATCTGAAAATGAAATTGAAATACTTTAAACTTTGTCAACTTTGATTCAGGAGAAATGTTGAGATTAACAAATGATGTAAGCTGTCAGAAATGTTATAAGAGTTGACCAGAACTCCTTAGTTACTTTCAAGCAGTGTGAGCTTTTTCTCTCGCTTTGGCACAATTCTCAAACTTGTATTATTATTTAATATGAGGGCAATTCTGTAAGTAAGTTCCATTAATTTTTTTAAGAAACGCTATTTTATTTTTGTATCATTATTACTTAAAAGTGAAAAGTAAGCCATTAAGTTATTTTTTAAAGACAATTTATATCTGCTTTCAGGCATTTACCACTTTATAAGGTTTTAAATCCCTGCTGCCTAGCCAGTTATGGACAAGCTTGAAGTCCTCATCCATTTTAAATCTATCCAAATCATTCCTTCATGTTCAGGGTTAGATAATACACTATCTACCCAAAAGTAATTTGGCACTGGTTTGAAATGTTTATGTGGTTATTTTTGCCTCTTCAGAACCTTGTGGAACCAACCTTACTTTTATAACAGCAGTCACCATGTTAGGCATGCTCTCCATTGGGATATGCCGCTATTCCTCGTGCAACATATCAGTCACTTGTCCACAGGGAGTTGGCTGCATCTCCTGAGACCTCACTCACTGGTCCTGTTCGTCCCACAGGTGATCAATGGGATTGAGGTCATGAGTCCAAACATTGAACATTATTGTCTGAATACCACTTCACAGTAACCGCCAAAACATGGCACCTAGCATTGTCACCCTGGAAGTAACAAGTGTCCATTCCATAAAAATGCCACAGTTTAGGGAGCATTTCGTTATCCAGAACTGTACAGTATGCCTCTAAGCTTAGTGTGCTAAGTACTACAGTGGTCTCGATCTGTAGTATACCATCATTCCATGACCATCAAATTTTCTGATAGGCACTATACACTGCGGCAAAAGCCATTCCCCAGGTAGCCCCCTCATCCATACATGTCCATCAGACCAAAATAATATGGATCTAGACTCGTCACTCCAATGAACCCATTTCCACTGCTCAGTGTCCAGTTGCAATGGTCCAAGCACCACTTGAGTCTCTGAGCTTTATTTGCTCTTGATATGTGGCTTATGTGCTATTGCTCTTCCAGAATATATGGGTTGGTGGGCCTCTGTTCACAATGTTCCAATGAAAACAGGCAAATTTGTCACTGCTTGAAACTCCTGTCTGATGGTAACCATCGGTTGTGCCCTGTTCTTTACAATTTCATATTTTACGGTTCTGTGATCTCTGTTGGTCAGAATTTTAGATTGCGCTAAACATTCACCATTGTCACAATGTCCAACAATTCCACTTACATAGGACGAATGCTATGTTGATATGGGCCATTTATCTTATCGGCTATTGCTTTGCTAGAGGACCCACTGAGGTGGCAGCTCACATTTATGCCCTTATCAAAGTCTAATAGCTCTGCACCACATGCCATCTTGTTCTCAACTGGTTCTCTTGCTTACTGCACACTGCTCATTACCTTCTGCAAAAAATATAGGCCACAACAGTCAAATGACATGCTAATGAACTACAACCATGGATAGTGTAGTTACTCAGAGCGAAGCCAGGGCTATATGCTGGATGATCAAAAACCTCCCAAATTTAAATGTTGCAGAAGATGTCGATAGGAGTATGCAGCCAAACATCGTTGTGGAAACAACAACCCCAGAATATAATATGCCACATTAGAATTACTCTTCTAACTCTCTCAAAATAGACATCAGAGTATATTTTGTTCTTCATTCTAAGTATCTTGTCCTAAAAAAAACATTTGTTTTTCTTCTTTGCTAAAAATATTTGAGGGTATTTTTGTGGTTTCATAGGGGAGTTGGTGTGACCCCATGCTTAACTGTCACTTACAAAATTCAGATACCAAAGTCACATCTCATTTCCTTTGACAATCTGGCTGAGGCAGTTTTAGCACTGAAGAAATGCCAGTGCCACTCCATTAGGCTTGAGCCTAATTGTCAGGATTTCCAAGCACAAAACTTTTGACAACCTAATCTGTGTGTTCCTACTTGATACAGAAAAACTCTTACTGATTTACAGAAAATGGTCATGAAGTTCTGAAATTGTGAAATAGTGATTTTATTTGACATCATGCACATTTCTAATAAATTCATCATTCACAACACAAAGTCATGCACTTTGTTCTTCATTATGAATATTAATGCATTTATCTTAAATTTTATGGCATAATATACTGATTCCCAATGTTCCTGTATGCTACAATAATCTCCTAGTAAACAGCAACTGTTATTTATTTGTTTGCCTACAGAAACATATTACTACACATGCCTCACTCTTGGCTTGCTGCATACTTTTCACAAGGTGTTTTGATAAAAGAAACTACTGAATGCAACTTCACAGTGACACTGCCTGAACATATTGAACCAAGCTATATAGCAAATAAAAATAGCACTGATACTGAATCTTGTTTGTGAATGACAAGATCAGAACTTACTTTACAAACTGCCCTCATAATATGAAAGTTATAACGTAAATGCTGCTATCAGGGGCATAGAGAGAGGGGGGATTGGGGGAATAAATCCTCTCTGCCATGTTAAAGTCAAGTTAACAATTTTTTTATTTATGTACTTTAGATGTAGTTCTTGATATAATCTTCAAGGTATGGTAAAATGATTCATGAATTTAACTTTGTGATAAAGTATGTAAAATTGTCAGGTTAGTGAGCTGTACACATGTTAATGGATACGTTAAATAATATTTTCACTGACTCTCTTGCAGCAATACATAGTATAAGTAAATATAAGCCAACAACATATTCCTATCAAACAGGACCAATACAAATATGCTAGAGTTAATAACAAAGGTAAAAGAAATACAATTACAATGGATTCTTGGACACCATGGTATATCAAGCAACAAGATAGCAAATGAAATCAGAAAAACCGCTGCAACATTATATCCAATTCCTCCAAAACAGATATCTCTACTAATAGCAATAAGACTGATCAACAACTCAATCACAATAGAATGGACAGACACGTGGTTAACATCAGAAAATAGAAAACTTTTGCAACAAATATTGAAAGAACCAAATGACGTAAAATATATTGTCACCGATTGCATTGTTGTGGAGCTGCTGTAAAGCCAGAACTGGGCGCGTTGGCAGGAGAGCTGGACGCTTGCCAAGAAGAAGAAAGAGACAGAGAGAGGCACTGGAATGTCCTGTCTTTCTGTTGCTGCCACGATTGTTCTCGGAAAGTCTACAGCATTCTAGAACAATGACTGGGAGGTATAAATAGCGACAAAAGTGTGAGAAGGAGTTAGTTGTATAGTTGAATTGAGTTGCGTGATTGTTATTGCGACAGTGGACATTCAAACTGTATTGCAGTGATTTATTTTGTTTGTTTACATGCGGAAGAGCGTCAAATTGACTTTGAAGACAGTTGATTGTCAATGTCACATCTTTCTGCTGCTGCAAGGGTTGTACAATTTTCTGTTTTACTGCAATAAAGAGTGTTATAAGTTTCTGCAAACCATAATTTGGTTCTACCAAGTCACAAAGTCACAATATATAACAACATTCCAAGAAGCATCCAGGTTTTTGCTTCAAGACCCAGAGCAGGACACATTATAACAGAAATTGCCTATCATTTTCACTTGAGAGAGTCGCCGATGTGTCCACTCTGCCTGAAAGAAGAATAGGGCCTTGAGCCTATTTTACTAAAACATACTTCTAATAGTTACTATAGAAACATCCGTATAAACTAAATTTCATCGTTGGAAGAAGCTGTGTTACATTATATTCTGTGTGCACTGAGATTGTGGAATGGAGCAGTGAAAATCATAATGAACATTTAAAACTATGTTCTATGGAGTAGTGTTTGGTCACACAATGTATTCATGTTATCAGTGATGCTAGATATATGTAATGAAGAATGAATTAAACAAAGCTAATCATACATAATAATGCATTGAATTGAAGTACTGATTAATTACAGCTGAGAAAACTTTAACCCACTGTAAAGCATTTTTTACAATGAAGATTACCAATGAATTAGAATAAAGTGTTACATTCTGCCTCATTTTGTATTACATTGCTTATTTTAACAGTGAGTACCTGACAATTAGCAATCAAATTCAGAACTAGATCACGATGCTGTTAAAATGTGCAACACCTGGTTATCTAAAATGTCTATATAAGAAGTCATTTCTACAAGACCACAAATAGCACAAAGGAAGGATAAATAATATATATAGTACCCCTAAAACTAAAATGTAGGTGAATCACAATGGAATATAGCTATGATTATTACCCATGCTTACCCTTATTTCCAAATGCTTTCAAAATTACAACTATAGTGAACACGTTCTTAAAACATGATTAAAATTACAATTCTGAGTT
The DNA here is from genome assembly GCA_030765055.1 of Mantis religiosa. Classification (NCBI taxonomy): domain Eukaryota; kingdom Metazoa; phylum Arthropoda; class Insecta; order Mantodea; family Mantidae; genus Mantis; species Mantis religiosa. The sequence continues at coordinate 101,510,629 of CM060959.1, forward strand.
ATTGATCTAGCATTAAAACAGCATATTTGTACATAGAGCCAAAATCTATTTGAATACATCCACTGAAAATACTGGGTGGGATGGCTCCAGTGGTTTTGTCTGTGGCCCACTTTCGGGGGGCCCGGGTTCAATTCCCGTAGCCGACCTACTGGGTTTTCCCCAGTCGTCAGATGAATGCTGGGTAGGTTAATTACATCCCCCCAATTTCCTGTCCTGCATTTCATCTCCATTCTCATTTCACATCATCTCTCATCTGGTGGTCTCTTTTAGGGTAAGAACTGTCGGTGGTGTCTCGGTGGGACATGGTGGGATGATATGCTCTGAGGAAAACTACTTCCTCCCCCGGTAGGTCAATTGCATGTCTCTGAACCTGCTGTTGATACCATTTCAGGACCAGCTGCTGGGCCCATTTGCGGACTGTTGCTGAGCCTGTTTCCTTACCACAGTAGGGGGGCATGTCCATTGTCCTAGCCTGCTAGGAAAGGTCTCTATCTAAGTAAAATGTAGGGACCATACTTTCTGTACTGTCATGGCTCCTTGGGACAGCTGCCCTGTCTCCTCTCGCTTCATCCTTCCTCCCAGGTGTGCTCCATTTGGGGGCATAGGTACAATGGATCAAGACTCGTCTCTGTGCCAAATCCCCTCCATAGTAAATCCAAATCGTAATCCACTGAAAAAAATATATTAAATACTTTCTGGAGAATATTGGGGAGGAAAGATGATGAATACATTAGCTTTATTATAAAGTAGCAGAACCTGCAACATTGCTAACAGTATTCCATTGATCACTAAAGAGTTTATTTGTTCTGGTGAATTTTCCTAAATTATATTAACATTTATAGTTAACTGTTCTTTCATACATGCTGGTGTAACCTAAAATAGAGAAGTATAACCTCAATGCTGCAGCCAAAATATGAAACCACAGATCTTCAGCTCACTGCACTATTGCTAGTTCCAACTAAGTTATCATTAAATATTTTATTTGTTAATGATGCTTTGAACTACCAGGATTAAATCGGTTCTGCCAGTGCACTGGAATTTCGTCCCACAAAAGTTCTTTTACATGCCAGTAAACCTACTCACATGGGGTTGTAACTTTTAGGCAGACTTAAAAACTGTCAGTCTGGGCCTAGGTTGGGTTTGAACACACAACTAGGGTTGCCAGAATGACCTCAAGGCATGTCCAAAGACCAACCAACAGGCCACGGAGTAAAAAAAGAAAAACATGGACCTAGTTTATGTAGTTAGGGACACCTTGTTAAACAAAATTTTGTGTTATGCATGCTTGAAGGAATTTAGTAACAGTGATGTTAAAAGTTTGTGTGTTGTTACAGTGACAATTTTTACTCAGATAATAAAAATTTGTTTCTACTTACTGCTAATATTGTAACCACTCTTTACAATTTTCATCCTGTAACCATTCTTCACAGAATGAACTTAGATATTGTCTCTTCATTTCACTGTTATTACTCACAATTTTCAATTATGAAAACTATTCACGCACAATCCGAGCATTTCAGCAACTGCCGGTAAACTGAATCAGTTGATGACTGCCAATGAATGAATAAACAAGTGAACACAAAAAGACAGTTGCTGTTGAGACTTCTGCCAGGACACTTTGATCGCACTGCCACTGAAGATGTCTGCTGCAGCCGCAGACGAAACGTCTGGGAAGATGAAGAAGGAGCCCAGTAGACCACGGCCCACAAACCCGGTTAATACTTTATATTATACTGACACCAGCCATGAAAGCTTACGAATTGTAACAAAAAGAGATGTTGCAGGTAGTTTTTGTTTATTGTATGAGCCAAATATCATGGATGCAACAGTGAAAAGTTGTTAAATAAGAATAGAAATGCAGCATTTTGTTACATTTAAGCGCAGAGGATCTAACCAAAAGTTTGAAGACCCTAGCCTCCTTCTACCCAGGAGCAATGGATAACTCCAGGGCTCTTTCCATAGGGCAATACCTGATTTCTTAAAAAGCTCCCCCCATCGACAACAACGTCAAGACCGGATGGAAGTGCATATCCCACTTATGCGCGTCAACCCCGCAGGAAAGACTACCGAAAAACCTTGGTGGGGCCGCCTGGTGATCTAGCACACCTTCTACTAGCTCTGCAGGCTAGTACCCGGCACTTATGAGGCAACTCTCTACCCCCTCCGGGCAGCCGTAGCCTAGCCAGACGTACCCAATTTCTCACGGCTGTCGGGAACACACTGCCCCCTTGAGTCCAACCCAATCCGAACAGCTCCCCGACGGGAGGGGCTCGGCAGTTCGGCCCGAGGTTCCTCTGGTAGCGTTAGAGGTACCACAAGTGCTAAGGGTCCACAGCGCTCGCACCTCGGCAGCTGAAGGAGACAGATCCCCTCCCCTATGAGAAGCATTTTGTTACAAGAAATTAGCAGTCCAACATAATTATTCAAAATAATTAAAGAATAAGGTCATATCATTAAAGATAGATAGATTAAAGCCATTGTCCCATGTACCCGGAGAATTCATTCCTAACCCGGGCACTCCGGTGGTGCCCGGAGATATGGCAACCCTACCCACAACTTAGGGATCAGTAGACCAGCGTTGCTCTACCCAGACTGACACTGTCTACCACTGTAACATACTGGTACAATATTAATTTCTCAACTGACTCACTTCCTTGTAAATTACAAGGCATTTTCAAAAAGTACTTACATAATTGTAAGTTGCATTGGGGTATGTATTCTCAAAATTAATTTGAGAGTATCTTGTGGTTTACAGGGAAATATTCAAGTCAGTTGGAGAATTTCATGCCCAATCAGCAGACACTATGGTAGCTAATTGGCTACAGTAACAGTCATGGTGGTTTAAATCCTGTTAAGACCATTCTCTCTTGCTGAGGTTTCTCCATATTTTCCTGTCCTCATAACTGGCAAATGTCAGGGAGACACTTTAAACATCAGCCTGGAACATTTTCATTCCTAATTATTGTTTCATTTCATGTAGCTTCATATTCATCACCTGTGGCTCCATCTGCAGTAAGAATGAGCATTTAAAGCTATATAAACACAAAATTGAACACTTGTTCAAAACTGAAGCAGCTAAATATATGACTATGGTGAAATTATGTCAGGTTATGATGTATTATAATGGTAATTTTGTTTGATCTGATGGATTAGCAGACAAATTTAAAACTGCAGGACAATTTACCCAATGTGTGCATCAAATGATCTCGTAACACAATAATACTGCAAAAATAATGTAATAAATAATAAGAAAAAGACAGAATGTATAATAGACAACAGCAAACAATAGAACAGCTGCAAGTTGAAGCTAAAGAGCTTAATGCAAAGAATGAATATGATCAACAAATGCTCATTTGATAAAGTAGCATTAATAATACAGGTTACATGTGGCAACCACAGCTATGAATATCTATGCCCACTGTTTTTCAAACCACAACATTCAAGTCAGACCTCAACTCTTAAAATTAGCAATATACAGGACTTGGAGATTAAATGTGATGACTTAAAACACTATCTAATAATTATATTTGTAATTACAGTAAAACTTCATTAACCTGGACATTGATAATGATGTTAATGAAGAATACATTGACAAAACACAGGTTATAAACCGATTACAGAGGAAGGCAGTATTGCAAATGCAGTGTTACTGAAAATGAAAATGAAGAGTATTCAGATTCAGTGTTGATGAACCGGCTGTGGTTATGACCCACGCACAAGCAGAACAAACAGAGAAATTGATGCTTTATTTTGAAAAAATGGCAAATTAACTTCTAATATAAAAGCGGATGTGTGATCACACTGCTCATAAGTGATACACTGAACTGAGTCAGCAGAAGCTCATTGCCTTTTGTGCTATGACTAGTCTGTAGCTATATTGTGTACAGTACAAATACATAGGCTATTACAGTAAATACAGTGTATTGCCTTTTTAGGTGAAGGTGTAATTTCTAAACTCCATTAAAAATATTTTGGTGATGTACATGTCTTTTTATTAATTTTGTGCATTCTCTGGATAACTAGGATTTTCATTAACTCAGATTGATCCTGGTTCCAGTTGATCTGGGTAAACAAGGTTCTACTGTATGTGAGTGAGTGTATGTGTCTATATTTTTTTCTACAAATTTTATTTGTTAATGCTTATGATCTTAAAATAGCTTACTCCCTTTCAAAAAATGTCTACCTATGCCCCTGATAGTAAGCATTTGTTTATAAGCTATACTTTTATTATTATGAAGTATTTTAAACAGATATACAGATGTACCAGGTTTCATGGCTGGTGTTGTTAACATTATATATTTTCATTCAGTTAATTTTTTATGGAATCCATGCTTATTATACTTCCACACTCAAACATCTGAGTTCATTTCTAGTGCAATTCCTTATCATTCTTATTAATATAATTTTTAAATTTGTATTTGGTTTAATGGAATCATATGTGACATATTTAAATGCTTTCGTTGAAACGAAACTTATAATAGAAGCCTTTTATTGCATATTTCACTGGTTCAAATGTATGCAGGGTGTTAATGTAAGTGATTAAATTAGAAAATATTTTAAAATGTTATCGTTTAATCAGACTATTTACAAATGTGGAGATACATTTTTATATTAAGATTAATAAAGCAATGATTATGCAATAAAAATTGTATGTTTGCATATTAAATTATAATTAAATGAAAGTATTATAAACTAAAATGGTAATAAGGCTTGTAAAATGCATTAAAAAGAAATGTACAATACATAACTATGTAAATAGCAGTGTGTTTATTTTCTTAGAATTCTCCCAAACAAATCTGGATCTGCAGAAAGCCTAAAATAAATTGAAGCACAACAAATGCTCAAAATATGCATTTCTGGCGAAATCTTAATGTTTGGGTAGAATACTTCTTATTGTTAACATAGGTAAGTAGATAAAGTAAAAATATGATAAATTTTGTAAACATATGTCCTCCATTACTTCTGGACTAGACTATATTACGGAGGGGATTTGACATGGAGGTCCTAATTTGGTTTATTATACCTATGCTCCCAAGTGAGGCACCCCAGGAGGAACGATGAGGTAAGAGGAAACAGAGGGCAGCCATCCTAAGGAGCCATGACAATGCAGAATTCCTTTTTGTGGGGGAGGGGGCCAACTAGGAAGGGGACAGAAGGAAAAGTTAGGAATAACAAGTAGGGATGTTGGAGATGTTGGAGTCCCACAATACGCACCTCTGTTAGTATAGGTGGTTCATATCTGCGTGTAAGGAAAGGCACAGGAATCGTGGGTTTAGCTGGCTATGGTCATGGCACAAGACCCGGGCATAGCACAGCGGCTCAGGGGCAAGTGATAGGAAGAGATGAAGGAAGTGGAAAATAGGAAGTAAAGGTGTTCTTTATTGAATATTTTTAACAGTGCACTAGTTGTACTTGGGGATGGGGCAGTTAGTAGGTGCTTGTAGGCCTAGCGGCGGCGTGTACATGGTTGTGTAGTTGGGCTTAGGAAGTTTTATTGTTCAAGTAGTGCAGTGATCTCATTGTACTGTTGTTCTGTCGATGACTGTAGTAGTCCGATGTGGTGTACAATTTGAGTGGCGTGGTTTGTTTCTGCCTCCTTGTACTTTCTGGTGTTATACTCCAGCTGAGTAAGTGTAAGAAGGGAGTCCATGTAGTTCTGCTTTGTGGTGTCAAGAGTCTTGGCCAGATTTGACAATGCAGAAGGCAGGGTCCCTACAATTTACCAGTTGGAAACTCCCTGCCAGCAAGTACAACTGACACATCCCATCCTACTTCCCATAGGTGGGGGGAATCCATTCCCTTCAGTTGTCGTGGTGCAGGTGCTGCCCTTCTCGAGCACTCGTGGTACATCTGATGTTACTAGAGGAACCTCGGGCCAAACATTTGAGCCCCTCCCAATCGGGAGCTGTTCAGATTGGGTTGGAGGGGGCAGTGGTTCCCAGTACCCAACGGGAGATTGGGTACCTCCGGCCAGGCTTTGGCTGCCCGGAAGGGGCAAAAAGTTGCCTAGCAAGTCCCAACTACTATGCCTGCAGCGGATAGTAGAAGGTGTGCTAGATCACCAGGTGGTCTCATCGAGGTTATCGGTGGTCTTACCAGCAGGGTTGATGCACATAAGTGGCATACCCACTTCCACCCTGTAATGGGGTGGACTATATCAACTCCAGGTATTGTCCTTTAAAACAATAGGACTGTGGAAAACGCTAAAGAGGAGAATACAATCTGGTATTTAAAATAGGCATCAGGTTACAGAAGTAGGTGGCCGAGGAGGCTGTTGTTAATCCCATCCTACTGTGGCCTGGAAATGGCACCACCAGATCGGGTTCGAAGACCATAGACCCTACTGGAGGAGGAATTGTTTACCAGGAGAATATTGTCCTGCCATGAAATGTCGAGACCCCCACGGACACTCTACCCTGAAAGAGACCACCAGATGAGAGATGATATGAAATGATAATGGAAATGAAATGGAGGGACAGAAAGTTTGGGGAATGTAATTAACTTACTCAGCATTTGCCTGGTGACCTGGGAAAATACTAAAAAAGCCCATGGGTCAGGTGGGTTGGTCACAGGAATTGAACCCGGACCTCCTGAATGCAGGCCACAGACAAAATGTCCTGTGCCATCCTGCTTGCTTCCATTACCTCAAGTGGAGAACATCAATATTTCCTCATTTTAAAATAATATTTGCCAGCCACCTATTCACAGTGTTCATTTTTATTCGTTATTCCCCACCCTCCGATTGAGCAAGAATGACATCATAGTTGACTGGTGAGTCTATCTTGAAATCATAGTGCCCTCTACGGAGAGAAGCGGTAATTTTTGCGAAACAGTAAGCAAATTACAGTGCTCTCAGTGTCATTGCTCTGGTAACTAATACAACCAGCTTCCCCTGGATATGAACACAGAGCACCACGTCTTCATGGTTGAATGATACTTTCATACCGGCATTAAAATTGTTGCAACGTATAAATATACGAGGGCTGTTCAATAAAGATCACATTTTTGTTTTTTGTTTTTTTGTTTTTGACAACGTACCTTTGCTCATTCTCATAATTTTGATGGTCCTTCTTAAAATAATCTTCCCTGAATGTCTCAGTGTTTCTGCCAGTCTTCAAAGACATGCTGGAAACCATTTTTGAGAGATCCTTCAAAATTGCCTCCGCAGCCTTCACCACTGCTTCTGATGATGGATAATGCCTACCACGAAGGCGTTTCTTCAAGTTAGGGAATAGAAAAAAGTCACATGGGGCTAAATCTGGACTATAGGGAGGGTGAGGGATGCACTTCACATTGATTTTTGCAAGATATTCAGAAACAACATTGGCAATATGCGGCCGCGCATTATTGTGGTGCAGCATCTAGCCTGCTTCATGGAAATGTGGTCTTTTGCGCCTGATATGGACTTGCAATGTTTTCAGGACATCCCTGTAGTATTGTGCAGTTACTGATGTGTGTGCAGGTACAACATGCTGATAAACCATTCCATGAATATCAAAGAATGAGATGACCATAACTTTCCCAGCAGAAGCAACCACTTTTGCTTTTTGGGGGGTTGGTGATGAAGGAGATTTCCACACTGAGCTTTGCTGTTTGCTCTCAGGATCAAAATGATGTAGCCAAGTTTCATCAGCAGTGATTACGTTTTAAAGAAACTCCCGATCTTACTCTAACATCAACTTTAACTGCATGTTACCTCCTTTGCAGTGGTAGGCGACACTGAATATGTCTGAACTTGCCTGGTTCTCACAGGCGAGAACCAGGAGTACCAACAATGAAACTACGGCATGTTTGTTTCACATTAAGCTAACAGAATATAATAAATATTAAAAGCAGAAGCATTATTAACAGTGAAGTATTCTTCATATTTGAGTTTGATTTATGAGTCACTATGTTTACACTCAAACTTCACTTACTTGTTGTTGTATAACTGAAACGTTTTCAAGATCATTCGATCTCATGCTCAGCTGTTTGGTGACTAAATGAACATTCCTCTTCTTCCACTACTATTGTGCTCGATCCCTCTCCCATCTGGTGTTAGGGGCACTAAGTTTTAATACTTCATTTAATGCCGGGATTTCAAAATTTATAACTTTATCACGGTTTTTGGTTATGAATAATTTTTCCCAAATATCCAATTCTATGGGCGTACTTAAAGATTTTAACAGTTTAATGTTACGGCCAATGTTGTGGTTTTCTGTCCAAAAATGGTGTGACATTGGAGATTTTTCTGTTTGTTTCAACTTTATGTTCCTCTGGTGTTCTTTTTGCCTGGTTAACAAGTTTCTCTTATATCGAGATTTAACTGTATTGGAACACCACAATGAAGCGAAATAATTATTAATTTTTAGATGAGTCATATTTATTACACATCTGCTTCACTCAAAATAGGTACGAAAGTGAAGCAGATGTGTAATAAATACGACTCATCTAAAAATTAATAAAGTTTCTCTTAGTTTTTCCTATGTAGCTTTTTTCACAGGTTTCACAATTTATCTGATAAATTCCCGATTTCAAAGTGTTGGGGATTGAATTTTTTAGTGGTTTAACCATTTAGTGGTTTAATCCATTAACCCCAAGTATCACTTCTGTCAATAAAGCTTTATCAGTTACAAAAACATTAAGTACATCTGAAAAATACAACTTAAAATCTTCCAACTCCACACTACCAAGGTTGTACTGTTTGCCAAAAATCCACAAACAAGACAATAGCATGAGACCCATCATCAATGGCATCAATTCACCTACGTACCACATTGCAAAGTGGTTAGTAAGAAAATTAAACTCATATGACAAATTTCAAAGTTTGGGGATAAAGAACTTGTTAGAATTGATAAATCACCTACAGAAGTACAACATCCCAGAAAATCACATACTAGTTTCTTTTGACGTTAAGGCACTTTTTACAAGCATTCCAGTAGAAAAAATACCTGCACTCCTCAAAAAATGGCTAACCCAGACTACAAGGAATAATTACTTCATGTTTAACCAAAAATTCTACAGACAATCAAAAGGATTAGCTATGGGGAGCCCACTTTCGCCTATTTTAGCAGACCTGTACATGAGCTATTTTGAAACACACATAGTAAAGGCCTTCCCACAGATTTACAAATTTTGGCGGAAATATGTTGACGATGTTTTTGCTATCATTCCGGAAAAACTTAAAGAAGATTCTCTAAAATTACTAAACCTGCAAGATAATCACATCCAGTTTACAATGGAAGTAGAAAGAGACAACACCCTACCCTTTTTGGACCTCAAGATAACTAGAAATCGTCATGGTGTAGATTTTGGAATATACAGGAAGCCCACACACATAAATAATTACATAAAGAAAAATGAATACAACCCAGTTTCACATCAACTAGCTGCCTTTAGAAGTCTAATTCACCGGCTATACAACATCCCACTGAGTAAGGAGGAGTTTTTGAAAGAACAACAACACATAAAAGAGATAGCGGTATTAAATGGATTCAACCCAGCCGTCATAAGGAACATGATGAATAGAAAGGAAAAACTGAAGATAGTATAAAAAAAGTACCACTCTCACACCACTTAAAAACACAAATTGGTAATATAGAAAATTCACCAACCATCCATGGGCTTTTAGAAAATTTGAACGAATCTTCAAAAGACTAAACCTAAAACTAGCACCCCAAAACAAATTCAGTCTGAGGAACCTGCTAAATAAACCACTAAAAAATTCAATCCCCAGCACTTTGAAATCGGGAATTTATCAGATAAATTGTGAAACCTGTGAAAAAAGCTACATAGGAAAAACTAAGAGAAACTTGTTAACCAGCCAAAAAGAACACCAGAGGAACATAAAGTTAAAACAAACAGAAAAATCTGCAGTGTCACACCTTTTTTGGACAGAAAACCACAACATTGGCCACAACATTAAACTGTTAAAATCTTTAAGTACACCCATAGAATTGGATATTTGGGAAAAAATATTCATAACCAAAAACCGTGATAAAGTTATAAATTTTGAAATCCCGGCATTAAATGAAGCATTAAAACTTAATGCCCCTAACACCAGATGGCAGGGGATCGGAGCACCGTAGTAGTGGAAGAAGAGGAATGTTCATTTAGTCATCAAACCGCTGAAGATGAGATCAAATGATCTTGAAAACGTTTCAATTATACAACAAGTAAGTGAAGTTTGAGTGTAAACATAGTGACTCATAAATCAAACTCAAATAAGAGTATAATAAGTTTGAATTTTAGTGCTAAAAATTATGACCGTAAAAAATGATGGTCATTCTTTATTGAACAGCTCTCGTAGTTTAAACCGCTGCATAGAGGAGCTTATGCAACACTATCCAGCATTCAGACAAGTCTCTCGGAGTGTAAGGCTGTCAAAAGAGTCCAGGCACCGTCAAATTGACATACTTTTGTTTGCAACATAAACGTCTTACATTTCATCAGTATATGATATAAACTTTTCGTCATTTTCACGCTTAATTAAAATGTCTATTAATGTTGGCATCCTTATGTCTTTTAAAACCAATAGGTGCATCAAACTTCCTTTCTTAAGTACTTAAATCCTGGTGTTTATTATAGTTTCCATTTATAATGGCAATCAATGAGAATTAAGTTTTCTAACACACACAAACTGTTGAAGGCAAACTTTGAAAGATAGAATCAGAACTGAAAAATTCAATCCCTTAACCAGGATTTGAACCATGGATCTTCTGCTGTATCTCAGTTAATCTAATCATTCCTCGCATTTTCCCAGTAGACTACAAGGAAATCTAAAATTCAAATTTTTCAGTTCTGAGTTTACCTTTCCAAGTTTACCTATACACAGTATGTGTACGTTAAGAAAACTTATTATTATTTTTTGAATTTACATCTTCCAATGTTACATCATATTGGACGATGCATTGAATTGGTGAAATGATGAAATGGACTATAGAGCATAGAGTTACCTGATATTTGTCCTTCAGGATAAGGGAAAACCCTGGAGAAACCTTATCCAGATAATTCACCCTGACTGAGATTCAAACTTGAGACCTTTTGAACATGAGGCAGACAGGCTACCATTTACACTACCGAGGCAGGAAAATTATTGTTTATTGCCCTTATAAATGGAAACTATAATAAAAACTTTAAATCTCAAGACTAGGTTCTTTCAAATTTGAATACCTATAGGGGTATGTGGTCCTGCACTGTGGCATAGTGGGCTAAGGCTCAATGCCTGGGTTTGATCCCACCCCTGGGGTATGGATTTTAAGTCCCCCTTAGGGGAGGGGATCTGTCCACTTCAGCTGCTGTGGTGCGGGCGCTGCGGACCCCTAGCACTCGTGGTACCTCTGACGTCACTAGAGGAATCTAGGGCCGAACATTTGAGCCCCTTCCTTAATGGGAGTTGTTCGGATTGGGTTGGACTCGAGGGGGCAGTGGTTCCCGATACCCATGGGAGATCAGGTACGTCTCTGGACGGGGTTGAGAGAAGCCATATATTCCCGCGTACTAGCCTGCATAGCTAGTAGAAGGTGTGCTAGATCGGCCCTACCGAGGTTAATCGGTTACCTTCCCCTTTGGGGTTGGTGCATGTAAGTGGTGTATCCACTTCCATCCTGTCTTGAGTCCACAGGACCAGATGGGGAGGCTTGTTAGTCTCTAGGTCTTGACCAATGGAAAGCCCCATGGAGGCGCCGGGCACCCTTTTGGGACAGCTTGGTAACTCCCTGGTCATTAGAGGGGACGTCAGTCTTCACTCTGTGTGGATTGCCCTGGTAGATACCCTCGAGCTTATATATAGGACTGGTGCCCACTCAGCATTGTGAGGAAATTGAGGAGCTTCTGATAGTTAGCAGCCCTGGTCAAGAAAGCAAACTTTCTGGCTGGGGGTGCCGAGATGTTAACCACATCTCCTCCCGTATTGGTTGGATGACCACCCATCTCTACCTTGCATATGTTGGCATGAAGCCAGCAGTCAGGTTGGCAGACCCTGGCCTTCTATGAGATGTCACGCCATGGATTGTTATTATTATTGGGGTATGTGATCTCAATTTTTAGATTTCATTGTGGTCTAACAGAAAAAGGTGAACCAATTGGGGAATTTAATGTTGTACTGGTATATTGCCATGATAGCTCAATGGTTAGGGTAGCTGTGGATAGAGCGGAAGGTCCATGGTTCAAATTGCAAGTAAAGTATTGAACTTTCCGGTTTTGATTTTACCTTTCAAATTTTGCCTATACACTGTTTGTGCCTATTAGAACAATTAGTTATCATTAATTGGCCTTATAAATGAAAATAAAATATTCTATTGAGTACAGAACCAACTAATACGAGGTGTGTTCAAGTTATAACACCTATTTATTTTCAGGACTGGGGCCAGAGAGGAACTTCTGTTTTTTTTTATTATTATTATTATTATTATTTAAAGACACTTGGGCTCTTTGTGAATGCATGACAGAGATGGCAGCACTGTACAGTGCATAGAACTCTAATGGCACCGACGAGAGTTAGGACTGTTTTTGATACTTAAAATGGCAACATTTTCATTGCAAGAACAGCGTGTAATCATTCATTTTCTCCATTTTTGTGGTGTAACACCTATTGAAATTCATTGCCAGTTGAGTGAGGCATGTGGTGATGACACCATGGATGTGTCTAATTTGCGTTCCTGGGTGCGACAGCTCAAAATTGCCTACAAAATTGGCATTTCCGTGGGATCTGTGCACACAATCCTGCATGAAGATCTGAAAATGCTCAATCAGCGATCCTCCAAAACAACATTCTCCGCCCGCTGGATCATGTCATCAGACCGGCTGGTGTGAGGCCGTGACTGCCATAGTTTGTTGCCACACAATGTTCTACCTTCACTGAATTGTCACACCCAGGAATGCATATTAGACACATCCATGGTACCATCACCACATGCCTCACTCAACTGGCGATGAATTTCAATAGGTGTTACACCACAAAAATGGAGAAAACGAATGATTAAATGCTGTTCTTGCAATGAAAATGTTGCCATTTTAAGTATCAAAACAGTCCTAACTCTCGTCGCTGCCACTAGAGTTCTATGCACTGTGCAGTGCTGCCATCACTTTCACGCATTCATAAAGATTCCACGTGTATTTTAAAAAAGCCAGAAATCCTTTCTGGTCCCAGTCCTGAAAAAAAAATAGGAGGTGCTATAACTTGAACATACCTTGTACCTAGCAGTATATCATTTCAATTTGTTTTTGATTTCTCTTTGTGAATAAGCTCTTCAAGTTAATATCAGGAGTTATCCACAATGTCAAATGGAGATAAGGTTTCTACATATGTACCTATATGCTGGTTTGCTCCCATTCTAAAAGTGTTTGTTTCAACACATGGTTGTATTACAGAGAATTGTTTGCCCTGTACTAATCTTTCTAAATGGTTCTATTGTCCTCCACTTTGCCTCCATATGCCAGCTAAGTAGCAGATGGGAATTCTGAGCTGTGAGACTACAGTTTCAATGTTGTACTGTATTAGTGTTGTTATAATGCCAAAAGGACTGTATATTTAACATACAGAATCTTCATGCGGCAACAAAGTTATACAGAAGTGAGATAGCAGTGTAAAGACAAATTTCCTGCTATGTGTGATTGGAGGAATTGAAAATACTACTTATAGTTAGTTTTTAACACCCCACCACTTACATTTTTATATTATTGAGGAACTAGTTTCAGAAGCTGTTACGTCCACTTTCAACCTCAAAGGCTTGGCTATCTACTTGTCGTCATCCAATCAAAAGGTCTGGAATATACCAAATAAATTGTAAGCATTATGAAAAACGCTACATAGGTAAAACTAAACCTAAAAACCAGAGTCAATTTTATAAAATCAAAGTGAAACAGAAAGATAAGACAGCAGTAACATTTCACTTTTGGAATGAAAATCATGACCTTGATCCAAATCCAAAATTATTAAAAGGAGTGATAAACCAAAACAAACTTTCAGTGTGGGAGACCATTTTAATATGGAATAGTAAGGACCGAGTAATGAACTTTGAAGTCACATCAGTCGATAACTTGATAAAGAAGTTCATAGTTCCACCACCAGAGAGAAAACAGAAGACAACAAAAATAACAACAGACGATAGTCGGACCTTCAAGTTGAAGAAAGTGGAAGCAATAGTTTCTGAAACAAGTCCCTCAATAATATAAAAATGTAAGAGACAGAGTGTGAAAAACTGACTACAAATAGTTTTTTCAATTAAATTCCCTGCTGTTTCTGCACCTTAAGGAGAAACAGTTTGTAATCTTGTGAACAGATTTAGGAAAATGGGATTTATTCTTAATATGAAAGAACCAAAAGTAAATTGCTCATTTTTAGAGAGGAAAAGGTTATTATTTTGAAGAAAATTAGAACAAAGTCCAAAGAAATCTCTGAGAAAGCTTGCACAGGAATCAATGACTTTGTAAATCTCAGATTGCAGTGCCAGTAAACTTTTAAAATTAAAATTCTATGACAATGTACCTCAGGAATTTTAAGTATTCTATAATGTGAGTAGACTTAATTTGTGCAATTAGGTACTGGATAAAACTAATGATAACTCTGCTGACCCACAGTTTATTGTTTTTTAAAGATAAAGGTAGTTTCGTGGATATCTTGAGCTTCTGGAGAAGGCCGCGACGTTGTTTGGCTTGTTGCCGACGTTTCCCCCACCATGTTGTGGGCTTCCTCAGGGCACAAGTGCACTGACAACATGGTGGGGGAAACGTTGGCAACAAGCCAAATAATTTCGCAGCCTTCTTCAGAAGCTCAAGATATCCACATTGACACAGGTCGTGGAAACCTTCGCACCTACATAAAGTGTAGTTTTATTTCCTTGATCATGAAAAATTACTGCAAATTTTGTTTAACATATGTGGTAGCACAAGGACATCCTTTCCAACATGTTCTAAGACAAAACCGTGTGACTATTATTGATTCCCAGTGTCAAGAAAATTTACTTTAGACAACCTATGGACCCAAGGAAATAGTAGTACCTAGTTCTACAGGGTGTGGCATGTAAAACCAGTCCATAAAGTTGAATGCACAAAATGAACATAAAATGTAATGTAATGCACTGAATATGATTATTCACCATCATAGTAGGTGCTGACAATGTAAATCAGATGTAGAGACAGACGCTTTTGGGAGCATTTTGAAATGATGCTGTATGCTGTCATTTTGCAATCACTTCCCGTATGGTATTTTTTGCTGGAAATTTCCCATGAAACAAATTCTTTGTTTTAACAAAAGATACAGTGCAAATGAATGCTTCAACAATGACAATACATTCGAGTGTCAAACACTTTGTTATCACATAGACTGCTTCACACAACAATGTCTTTTTCTCAAATGGTTTCACCAAGTTTCACTGGCTATTCCTGCAACTGTCTTACATGTGACGATCATGTATGTTGGCCCCAGTGTGACATTTCATTTCTCGGTAGGAAGGTAGATAATTTAATTGTTGCCAAAAATGCAATATACAAATATAACCATGTGACAGTTATAAATAACACAATATACATTATGATGGACCAGTTTTACGTGCCGCACTCTGTACCTCTTATTACCACTCTTGGTATCTGGTAACCCTAGTGACTGCCATAATTAGTATCACTGATTTTAAACAAGCATTTATTAAAACCACAAATAGGATTCAGGAGAAGAAATAAACAATATCAGTAACATTTATTTATTTACATTTGTTAACAGGATTTAACTGCAAACTACATTTAAATAAACAATATTAATTTACTTCAGAACATCTAGACTAGACTCCAAACTATGGTTCTATTGGACTTCTATTTCACAAATCTATGAATGATATTCAACTCTTATAAACTAAGTGAATTTGTGCATGGTTGCTGAACATAATTGAGACAAAATCCACGGTTGCCCACATCATTTGGAGCTTCCACGTTATTGGTATGAAATACCAATCTGAATGGTTTCACAGTACCTAAAAACATAAAAACAAACATAATACAATTTACAATGGAGTCATGTCAATATTTTAATATACTTCTGAGCTTTACTCTTATATTAAGACCAATATTAAATCTGCTAACTTCATGACTAATAATTTACAGAAATTATTTAATGCAACATAGTGAAATTGTTACAGGATGTAGATGAAAGGCTTCACTGATCTTCTATCAATAATTTGATCATAATGGAATGTTCTTTTTTACTCAGTTATACCATCTTTTGATTAATATTTACAAACAATTATTTTCTAAAGAATAATAACCTTCTTAATATCATGAAAGTAGAAACACAACATCACTTCAGAGGTAATTTTTGTCATACTAAAATTAAAGCTTGCTATGTTCAGTAGTTTCTAAGAAAACTTCATTTGTACCAGAAAATATCAGTCACAGAAAAATCTGTCCAAAACAAAAATGGAGAAAACACATTTGCATATTCCTTTCTTGGAAGTGTTGAAAACAGTGTTGTTATGATAAAAAGTTAATTTACATTTGCATATACTTGCAAAGAAGGCACATGGTTTGTCTGCACAGGAGCTGCTATAATTTAATAGTATGAGGGCAATTCAATAAGTTCCCGTGTTTCAAAATGAAGTTTGTGTTATCATCATGTACTGTCATTTGTTACACACTGTTGAAACAAATTTCAAGCTGATTCATACATTAGTTTGGATTTTTCAGAGCATTTCAATAAGTTGTTCAACTTGTTTTTGCTAAAATGATAAAAGGGCAGTATCACTCAGTGATTTGTTTTTATTTTTAGATCGGAAAACTTGAGAGGAGTTAAAAGCAAAATTGGATGCTGTTTATAGAGACCTTTTGCCTTCTATGACAACAATTAGATATTGGTATAACAAATTTAAATGTAGTCAAACATCCAATTTTGATGAGGAGTGTTCAGGATGTGCTGCAGGTGTGGTTGCCAAGGAAGTCATTGAAAAAGACTTTGATATGATTCTCGCTGACCATTGAATGAAAAGTTCGCGAAGTGACAGTGGTAGTGTATTAATGGGAATGGCAGTTCATATTTTGCACAATAAATTGGAGATTAGAAAGCTGTCAACCCGATGGGTGCCGTGTTTGCTCACAGTGGACAACAAGAGTGTGCGGCTTTCAACTTCAAAGCTATTTAAGCAAAATTCAAAGGACTTTTGGCATTGAGTTGTCACTGTCAATTAGACCTGGATTCACCATTATACTCTGGAAACCAAGCAACAATCAAATCAATGAATTGCTTCCCATAATTTTCTCCAAAGAAGGCAAAGACACTCCCATAAGATGGAAAAGTGATGGCGACGATTTTTTAGGATGTGAAGGGTGTCATACTCACTGACTTCTTGGAAAAAGGAAAAAAGGAGGGAAAAAAAACATTACTGAAGCATACTACAGAGAGTTATTGGATTAATTCAACAAGAAGCTGAAAGAAATATGAACCCACATGGTGAAGAAGAGAGTTCTATTTCACCATGATAATACCTCAACAGTTCCCACCGCCAAACTGCATGAACTGCATTATTAATCACTGCCATACCACCTCTCCCCTATTCTCCTGTTCCCAAACATCAAGAAATGGCTCGCAGGAACAAAATTTGGATCAAATGAGGTCATCATGGAAACAGAGACATATTTTGCAGAGCTTGACAATTCTCATTTTTTTGGAGGGGTTAAACAATGCTAGGACTCTTGTTTTTTTTATGGGGGGGTAATTTACGTCCTCCAACGTTAAGTCATATCGGACGATGAATGGAATGGGTGATATGATGCTCAAATGAGCCCAGGGTCCATAGAGCTTAGAGTTACCTGACATTCGTCGATCAGGATAAGGGAAAACCCCAGAAAAACCTTATCCAGGTAACTCGCCCTGAACGAGATTCGAACTCGGGACCTCTTGAACGTGAGGCAGACATGCTACCACCATGCTACCGAGGCGGGCTAGGACTGTTGGGGGAATGTATATCCCTAAAAGGGGACTATTGAGAAATAAATAATTTGTGTTTGAAAATTTGGAGTCTACCTTCCTAACATGGTTACTTACTCTACCCCATCATAGTACCAATTTGTAGAGCAAAAGTTCATGTAGATGTTAGCTAACATTTACTTCTGCTCTAAAATGTTAACAAGTTATGATTTTTTATGTTTATGAAGTGGTACAAATTACGCAGTATAAAATGATACAAGTAATTCTATTTAAAAAAAAAAATATTTAAAATATAAGTATTGTGCCTATAATGGTAAAAATATATGTCAAATTAAAGAAAAAATTCCACTTTATGAGACTGCATAAAAGCCAAAAAAGTATATTATACTTATATTTCCAACTTACTGAACACAGTTGCTGGAGTTGTAGATATCTCAGAGTTAAATGTGCCACCACATATACGATCAACACATGCAGGAAGTCCTGTTCGTCCCACATTTGAGGCACATGGGATAATCAGCCAATCAGCATTACACGAGTTTGGACCCAGAGTTCCAGTTGCTGATGATACAGGATTCTGCCCCAAAGTATTTCCCGATATTGTGAATGCATGTGTCCGATTATTTACTAAAAATAAATTCATCAAATACATGAAAATAATTATAAAAATGACATATTTCTATTTAGCTTATTTAGCTCACAAAATGGCTTTCTTCCACACTATCAGATATCTACATTAGAACTTTGTTTACCCGGATCATCTGGGACCCAAGCCGATATCTGTTAATGAAAATCAGGGTTATCCAGAAAATGACGGAAAAATGGTTTAAAAAAAAAAAAAAGATATGTACAATATCACCGAAACATTTTTAATGGAGCTTAGAAATTACTATCGCCACACCTTCACCTCATACACTCTGTGTACTGTAATGCCTATGTATTTACACTGTGCACAATATGGCTACAAACTAGTCAGTAGTAAAAAGGCAGTGATTTTCTGCTGTCTCAGTTTAGTGTATAACTTACGAGCAGCGCAATCTGACATCTGCTTTAACATTAGAAGTTAATTTGGCAATGTTTCAGTTGACTCTCGAAATAAAGCATCAATTTCTCTATGTTTGCTACTGCTTGTGTGTGGGGCATAACCATAGCTGGTTCATCAACACTGTCTGAACCTCAATACTCTTATTAATTTTTAGGTGAGTTGTATTTTTTACACATCTGCTTCACTTTCGTACCTATTTTGAGGACATGTTTCGCAAATCATCGTTTGCATCTACGGCTCTTATGCGACTAAAGCTTGATCCAGCGGTGTGGGTAATTCTGGGGTTGCTGCTGCCATCTGTTGATTTAGTGATGAACTTAAATGTGGGATTCTCTTCTGGCGGGATTTCAAAGTTCATTAGTTGGTTTTTATGTTTTTCTATGTATGTCCTCTCCCATATGACGAGTTCACTATGTTTTTGTACGTATTTTAGTAATTCTGTGCTATCTTCAATTTCATGATTTTCAGACCAGAAATGAGCTGCTATTACGGACTTATCAAGTGCCTGAAGTGTTCTTTCTTTCTTTCTTTCAGGCACTTAAGATACAAAAATATTGATAAGTCCACAATAGCAGCTCATTTCTGGTCTGAAAATCATGAAATTGAAGATAGCACAGAATTACGAAAATAAGTACAAAAACATAGTGAACTCGTCATATGGGAGAGGATATACATAGAAAAACATAAAAACCAACTAATGAACTTTGAAATCCCGCCAGAAGAGAATCCCACATTTAAGTTCATCACTAAATCAACAGATGGCAGCAGCAACCCCAGAATTACCCACACCCCCACACCGCTGGATCAAGCTTTAGTCGCATAAGAGCCGTAGATGCAAACGATGATTTGCGAAACATGTCCTCAAAATAGGTACGAAAGTGAAGCAGATGTGTAAAAAATACGACTCATCTAAAAATTAATAATTTTTTACTTCACTGTGGTGTTCCAATACAGTTAAATCTCGATATCTCAATACTCTTAATTTTCATTTTCAGTAACACTGCATGATACAATGTCTTCCTCTGTAATCAGTTTATGACCTCCATCATTGTCAATGTCTTCTTCATTAACATTGGAATAGCCATCAGTGTTTTTAAAAATGTCTATAAAATCTTCTTATATCAATCTTGTTATAGCAGCTCAATAGTTACATCTATTACTGGGAAAAAATTTAAATGTAATTCCGTCAGTTTTATCCTTGTTACATGCAGTCTTGTTTATGTGATTTTAGTGCACTTTTGCATGCATATACTGCAACTTCAATGCAGAGTAAAGTCCCCAGAAAGACAGACCTGTGTGTGGCTAGCTGTTACAATGTTTCGGAAGCCATTCCCCCCATTTTGAACCTCTCTCCATCTGAGAGTTGGAGACAGGTTGAAAATGGAGGCAATGACTTCGGAAACTAGTCCCTCAATTATATAAAAACATAAGTGACGAAGTGTCAATAAACCGACTACAAATATCGCAATTTATCTATATTGGAACACCACAGTGAAGTGAAATAATTATTAAATTATAGATGAGTCGTATTTATTACACATCAGCTTCACTTACGTACTTATATTCAGGACATGTTTCGCGAACCATCATCGCATCATCGGCTCTAATGCGACTAAAGCTTGATCCAGTGGTATGGGTAGTTCTGGAATTGCTGCTGCCATCTGTTGATTTTGTGATGAATTTAAATGTGGGATTGTCTTCTGGCAGAATTTCAAAGTTCATTAGTTGGTTTTTTTATGTTTTTCTATGTATATTCTCTCCCATATGACAAGTTCACTATGTTTTTGTACGTATTTTAGTAATTTGGTACTATCTTCAATTTCATGATTTTCAGACCATAAATGAGCTGCTATTGCAGACTTATCAATATTTTTGTATCTTAAGTGCCTAAAATGTTCTTTCTTTCTAGTGCCTATGTTTCTTTTTGTCCTCCCTATGTAAATTTTTTCACAGTCTTTACACTTAATCTTGCAAATGCCTGACTTTTCTTCTGGTTTTATCTTAACATTAGCACCAAAATACAATTACAACATTAAAAACCTACTTAACAGTAATAATACTGATAAGATAAAACCAGAAGAAAAGTCAGGCATTTACAAGATTAAGTGTAAAGTCTGTGAAAAAAATTTACATAGGGAGGACAAAAAGAAACATAGGCACTAGAAAGAAAGAACACTTCAGGCACTTAAGATACAAAAATATTGATAAGTCCGCAATAGCAGCTCATTTCTGGTCTGAAAATCATGAAATTGAAGATAGCACAAAATTACTAAAATACATACAAAACATAGTGAACTCGTTATATGGGAGAGAATATAGATAGAAAAACATAGAAATCAACTAATGAACTTTGAAATCCCGCCAGAAGACAACCCCACATTTAAATTCATCACAAAATCAACAGATGGCAGCAGCAATTCCAGAACTACCCATACCACTGCATCAAGCTTTAGTCTCATTAGAGCTGATGCGAACAATGGTTTGCGAAACATGTCCTCAATATAGGTATGTAAGTGAAGCCGATGTGTAATAAATACGACTCATCTATAATTTAATAACGACTACAAATAGTTTTTCCAATTAGCTGTTACAGCTTAAAGCTTTGTAATTTTTTCCTATCAAATAGGGATCTTATGACAGAAAAAACTAATAGATAGGAAATTTTGTTTTAATATATTTTCACTATAGAGAAATTGCAGCTGAATCTGTGATACCAATGTGACAATGATTATTTTCATAAATGGTCAGGTAAATACAAATTTCCTGTCTCTAGTAATCCTTATCTATTCTTGATAAATATTTTACCTGGGTCAGGACAAGAAGCATATTGTATTCCACAGAAATTCCTTTCCATACGGATGCAAATACTGTAATCCTGCTTGGAGAGTTGGAGACCTGCTCCAGGGTCATAGTTAAAGGATTTTATTTGTCCAGAGACTCCAGTAAAATATTGTAGACAACCTTCTTCAGCTAGAATATCAAAACAAAAACATTAGGTGTTTCAGCATGTAATATCTGTAATAACTACAATTAAAACAAGAGTAATAAGCAAAATTGGCTAACTTCAAATATAATGGAATGCATATCCATTCACATACACACCTACATATATTGTGATCTTCAAAGGGATTCACCCCACAAAAAGCACCAAACATTTCAAAATTAGAAAGTAATGAGTTGGTAATTCAAACACAAACATCACTTAAATTATCCTTACTTGGACATGTTTCGGAGAACGGTTTGTCCCCATCGTCAGCAGTTATCCGACTGGTTGGATCCGTGGTTTCCTGAAGTAAGCTGGTTGTCTGTGGTAGCATCTATTGACTGTGAGATGAACTTCCAAAGAGAGTTTTCAGGCGGCAATTCAAAATTTAAAGTATTCTGTTTGTTTTTTATAATTAGCAACTTTTCCCAAACATTGAGTTCGACTGCATTACTGGCTGGCTTTAATAGTTTTATATTTGGTACAATTTCATGATTGGTAGACCAGAAATGGTGTGCTATTGCTGATTTTTCTATTTGTTTGTATTTCACACATCTCATTATGTTCCTGTAATCTAATTTGTAAACTTATTTTGGTATGTAATGCAGCCGAACTGATGTTTGGGAAAAGTTGCTAATTATAACAAA
Source organism: Mantis religiosa (assembly GCA_030765055.1). NCBI lineage: Eukaryota > Metazoa > Arthropoda > Insecta > Mantodea > Mantidae > Mantis > Mantis religiosa. The sequence goes on from CM060959.1 coordinate 101,533,194, forward strand.
CAAACAGTATACTTTAAATTTCGAATTGCCACCTGAAAAATCTCTTTGGAAGTTCATTTCACAGTCAACAGATGCCACCACAGACAACCAGCTCACTTCAGGAAACCACGGATCCAACCAGTCGGATAACTGCTGACGATGGGCACAAACCGTTCTCTGAAGCAAGTCCAAGTAAGGATAATTTAAGTGATGTTTGTGTTTGAATTACCAACTCATTACTTTCAAATGTTAAATACATCACTGTTTCTAACCTTTTGCTTCAAATAATTTCAAAATTATGTTTTTTATTTATTCCTTTTCTTTTAAATTAGACAATTAAATGATATATGGCACTTATTTAATTTCACTTTATTTAATACTTTATTTTTATCTTCAAAACTATGCTACATATCTAAAATGAAAGTGAACTGACAGAAAAATGAGAAACTTAGTTATGCTGTAATATTCTTGCTATAAGCAATATATGACTCAAATTACTAAAATTAGGCAAGTGAGTCAACCTTGTATATACTTTTCTCCACTTACAAGTTTTTTATGAAGACTAGTTTCTGGGGACTTCTCCCCTATCGTCAGTTCTGTGGTTGACTGATGATGCATCCGGTGTCTGCATCTGGCTTGGTGTCGTGCTGCCATCTAATGTCCTGGTAAGTTTGATGACGTCATCTACCGCGGGAATTTCAAAATTCATCAAGAGGTCCTGCTTTTTCATAATAAATATGTTTTCCCAAATCTGTAGTTCCAGAGGTTTCTTTGCCTGTTTGATCAATTCTATTTCTTGTTTTATGTTGTGATTCTCAGACCAAAAGTGATGTGCTAGGGTCGACTTGTCCATTTGTTTGAATTTGATATTTCTGAAGTGTTCTTTCATTCTTGTTCCTAGATTCCTTTTGGTCTTACCAATGTATATCTTGTCACAATCCTGGCAACTCATTTGGTAAATGCCTGATAATTGAGTTTTCGGTGTGCTATTTTTTAGAGGGTGGTTTAGTAAGGTGCGGATGTTGTGTTTGTTTTGAGGGGCTAATTTTATGTTGAAGCTCTTAAATATCTTTTCAAATTTTTTTGAAGTATTTTGGATGAAATGTAAATTTTCCATATCTGGTGTTTGGGTTTTCTAGTTTTTTTAACGTAGTAATGTCCTTTAAGTTTTTGTTTCTTTTGTGTCTGTAGATCAGTTTTTTTGATGAAATTTGTGTTATAGTTATTCAGTTCGGCAACCTGGTGTATGTGAGCGTACTCCTATTCATATTCTGTTTTTGTTAGCGGAATGTTGATTAATCTGTGAACTAAACTATGGAATACTGCATATTGATGTTGTACTGGGTTGAATGGGTTGCATTTAATGTAATTGTCAACATGTGTTGCTTTTCGGTATATTCCAATGTTCTAATGATTTTCAAATCTAGAAAAGGTAGCCATTCATCCTGCTCTACTTCAATGGTGAAAACTATGGATTTTTCTTGTAGGTTTAGCAACTTTATAGCATCCTCGGTTAGTCTTCTAGGGACTATAGCAAACACATCGTCAATATATCTATGCCAACATTTGAAAATATGTGGAAAGGCTTTAGTAATGTGTGTTTCCAAATTACTCATGAACAGATTAGCTAGTAATGGTGAAAGAGGGTTACCCATGGCCAAGCCTGCTGTTTGTTGGAAGATCTTGCTGGAGAACGTGAAGCTGTTTTGTTCAATATGAACAGGAGTACGCTCACATATACCAGGTTGCCAAACTGAACAACTATAACACAAATTTCATCAAAAAACTGATCTACAGACACAAAAGAAACAAAAACTTAAGGGACATTACTATGTTAAAAAAATTAGAAAACCCAAACACCAGATATGGAAAATTTACATTTCATCCAAAATACTTCAAAAAATTTGAAAAGATATTTAAGAGCTTCAACATAAAATTAGCCCCTCAAAACAAACACAACATCCGCAACTTACTAAACCACCCTCTAAAAAATAGCACACCGAAAACTCAATTATCAGGCATTTACCAAATGAGTTGCCAGGATTGTGACAAGATATACATTGGTAAGACCAAAAGGAATCTAGGAACAAGAATGAAAGAACACTTCAGAAATATCAAATTCAAACAAATGGACAAGTCGACCCTAGCACATCACTTTTGGTCTGAGAATCACAACATAAAACAAGAAATAGAACTGATCAAACAGGCAAAGAAACCTCTGGAACTACAGATTTGGGAAAACATATTTATTACGAAAAAGCAGGACCTCTTGATGAATTTTGAAATTCCCGCGGTAGATGACGTCATCAAACTTACCAGGACATTAGATGGCAGCACGACACCAAGCCAGATGCAGACACCGGATGCATCATCAGTCTACCACAGAGCTGACGATAGGGGAGAAGTCCCCAGAAACTAGTCTTCATAAAAACTTGTAAGTGGAGAAAAGTATATACAAGGTTGACTCACTAGCCTAATTTTAGTAACAATGGCACTCCACTTTCTGAAATACTTCTTTTTATTCTATATGTGACTCAAATGTTAAAAGTTAAAATAAATCAACAGAAAAGCCAGGCAATAAACCCACAGAGCAAAGATAAAGCTGGAGGTCGTGTATAGCAAGAGGAGGAACTAGAAGGTCCAATAGGAATGTATTAAGACCAGGGCCGTATTCCTAACAAAAAAAGTGGGGGGATGCACACCTAAAAAGTTTTCCAGATGCTGGAGAACCGATCAGAATGCTGCACTTGTAGGTTTGCCTTCCTGGTTTGGTTGTCCTCAGCATGTGTACTACCTTTTATCCATTCTTTTATGTAATCCTCTGGGTCCCACATATGCGTTGGAGGTCCATAAACATTATTTGAATGTATTTTAAATGTATATATTTTGTATTTTTGCAGTATTTTGAATGTTAAATTAAGAAAGGTAATGAATTAAAAAAAGTACAAATAATATTAGTAAGGGGACTGCATCCCCCTCCAAGAAATAGTGGGAGGACAGCATACATCTGCGTTCCCCCTCCACTATGGCCCTGATTAAGACATGAGTTAAAATGTTTTCCCACTTTAAAAGCCTTTCCTGTAAATTACAATATTTGAGATATAAGTACCTTTTTCTCAGCTCCAATAATAAGTAGAAGAATGAAATTTTTACCACATACTTCCCAAATACATTTTGCTATTTTAACATAGGAGTTTCATAATAATGCTGTTTTTAATAAAAGTAAATATTGACTTATAAATGTCATTGTTTTTTATGTTGGAAAAATTTTAAAAAATGGTAAATAAATATCTGGGAAATGTTTTTAAAAATGCTCATGTTAAAAGCTTATAAATTCTTTCAAGAATATGTAGTAAACATTTCAGCTTCCTACTATTAGTAGTTATTGAGAAAAAAGAACATTTTGACATTGTTGAGATAGGCCAGGGTGAAACCTCTGGAGTTCAGTTTCTCAAGTGATTGAATAAACAAGATCTAGAAATCTCACTCCATATATTTTTGATATTTCAAGATGAACTGATGAGAATGCATCTGGAGAAAGCAATAGAGAGGAAACTTTAACTTATTGAGAGAAGATGATGAAAATATCTGCCTTTTTGTTGGAAGCATGGATTAACATCTTTTACCCTTGGTAACATCTGTCTCTGAGGCAGGTATAAAATTTCTCAACATATAGTTGACACACGTGTATTGCTAATTTGGTCTGATATTCCTGCTATGCTTCATTTGTGAGTTGAACTTTGTATTGCATGAACATCATTGCTTTACTTCCATGAAAGTATTGTTTTACTCCCACGCATACATCACCCACATCATCTCACACACGGATATTACTGTAAAGGTAGGGTTCCTGTTTCTGTTTGGTAGACAGATATTACTTTAAACAAGTAAGTTTTCTTGTATTATACTTCTTACTTTTCAAATATTTAATTATTTATAGATAGTTACTAGTGGAGGGATACCTCACGTCACAAAAGAGCAGAAAATGGTGCAGTTGACTACTTTAGAGCAGCTCAATGAGAGCAATGATCATTCAGAGGATTCTTATGTTCCTGAAGAAGATAATGTATTAGATTCAGACCATTAGAGATTCGGAAATAGATTTTCAGCATATCAGAGAATGGAGAGGGTGGAGTTGACTATTCAGAATAGGGAAAGTGATGACACTGAAATTGACAGAATTTATCATGGCAAGATGAACTGTTTCATATAATACCACAAAATCTGTAGTAGATGCTCCAGGCAAGTACTCAGCTATCCAAAGAACAAGGAGATGGCCACTCACAATATTTTACTTTCTAATATCATTGAGCTGCGCTAATGCCTGTGTTATATATCTACACAAAGGTGAGATGTAAAGACTTGAGTTCATGAAGAGCATAGGAATAAATCTAATCAGAGGGCATATGCAGAGAAGACTCCAGATTCCAAATTTATCAGATGATCTCAGGAAAATCATTTCGGACATTCTGGGTGAAGAGCATAGAGATGATTCTCCAGCAAAAAGAGTAAGAAACAACAAGCTAGAAAAGAGAAAAAATGCTGTTACTTTCCCATCATGCTGAATGGAATGATGGCATACAAGTGCATGAAGTATGATAAACCCATTGCTTACAGTATTCCATGAAAATATGCAAAATGTATGTAGAAAGTATGTAATGGTTTACCTTATTTGCATTGAGGTCAAGATATCTCTCAAAACAAATATCAGCTTTATAGTCTATTTTATTTGAAACAGTAATATACAATTTTGTGAGTTTTATGTAAATATAATCAACTTTAGAAACTATTTCATGTGAAAGACCAATATTTAATGTAGTATTTTTTTGCTCTTTTTGCATATTTTATAGCAAAATATTTTTAAACTGAATAAAAATTTCAGTACTAATATTTCCATAAAAATATTTATCTTCTATACTCATTAATTTTGATAATGTTAGTCTTACAGATGGGTGTTACTGTAAGCACTAATTTTTCACATGTTATCAACTAAGGGTTAAGTTTATTATTTTATATATATTTTTTAATTATCTTTGTACATGGTTGACTTTGCAGCATCCTAAAAGAAATAATTAGGTCTATAACTTCTTGCAGCATGATGAACTGAATCATTCTCACAAACTTTATTTATTAAATAATAAATAATATCCTAAGATAGTAACTTGGAATTTGAGGAATGCTCTTTATATTTTTGTTTCACTTTTATGTACATTTACAACCTATAAAAGTATACTCCATAAAAATGCATACTGTTTAATAGAAAACATTTTCACCTAACTTAAATGAAAACACACTTGCTCACGGCAGAGAAAGATCATTTTACGTTCCTCTAAAGGCACTTTTATCACATGGCCAGTTTTGCTGAAAAAGTAGGCGATCATCTGCTTCTAAGTGCTTTGAGTGCAAACAACTTTTGTTGGATTTGCTTCATCTTGAAATGCCCATACAGTCAACTGCTGTTTATGTTCCAGCTTATATGCACAGATCCATGATTCGTCACCTGTTACAATCTTATCTGCATATTTTGAGTTACTGCCATTTTATTTCTTGAGCATTTTTGTACACTAATCTAATGAGCATCTTTTTGAAATTGTGTCAAATTATGTGGGATCCAACGAGAGAAACCTTTCTCATGGTTAAATAATCATGCAATATTTGATATATGCTGGTTGAACTAATGCCTAGGGTTGCCTCAGTCTCAGAATATGTCACATAACAATCTTGTATCATTAGTTTTTGCACATCAACAATGTTTTCTGGCACAACAATTGATTTTGGACGACCTTCATGAACTTCAACATTGAGTAAATGGCAGCCACGATTAAATTATTTATCCCAGCATTTTACAGTGGTAAATGATACAGCTTCATTACCAAATGTGGAAGTTAGCTGATCAATGTACTCTTGTCTTGGTAATGCATGTCGAAAGTCGTAATAAATCAAAGCTCGAACATTTTCACGAGTTAATTCAATGTTTTTTTTTGAGATACAATTTTCAAGTTAATGTAAACAAAACAAATGATGCTTATTTGACAAAATGTCTGAAGTAGATTATGATAAAGAGTGTCAAATTTCCATTGAAAACATCAGATGGCACCCAAAATTTAGGATTGCCATGGCTCAAAATATAAATAGTTCCCTCGTGGATGTTTATTCTCTAATATGTTCTGTTTTTCCTTTGTAGGCTTTGAGGCTATAGTTAAATTGCATTTATTGGAGAAATATAAATATTAACAATGACAAATAGCTGATAGGTTTCACCTTGCATTTTGATTTGCTTTTAGACATTATTTTCAAACTCAGAAGTTATAGTACTGTTTACTTTAAAAATATGCCTGAGTCTAATAATTTTAACACCTTTATATTTTATTGTAATTATGACTTCAAATTGAAAATAAGATGCCTAACTATTTTTAGAAACTTTCTTCATAATTAGTTATTAAAATTTTACTTACACAGCATAACATACTTGATGGCTTACCTCTGTATATACTGCTACATGGAAGCTGACTGATTTTTACTTTCCAGTTGCGTGCAAACGATGGTCCACTGGTTACAAAATTGAGTGTGACAGGATTGGTACTGCCAACACCAGCATCGACATACACTGCAACAAAATTTATTCCACATTTTATCATTAATTTAAAAAATATATAACACACACAAAGCAACATTTCTAAAAGTACTTTTGGATTTCAAATACTATGGGGAAGAAATGTTCAGCCTTTACCACAATGATTGCTCAACAGTTATCTGATGCAATGTTTTACATGTATTTACTTAAGATAAGTCAGTGCTAGTAACTCTAAACCACTTTTTTAATCTCTGTTAACATGTTTCAGGAACATGTGCTCCCATCTTCAGAACATGTCCAATTGACCCATGTTTTTTCTGTTGTGGTTGTCTATAATGGCTGCATCATGTGGCGGTGAAAAGTACTTCCAGAGGATACTTGGTGGCAGTAAATCACAATTCATTAACTGTCCCATGAACAAACAAGAATAACAACTGTAATATGAGCATATAGTAAACACGGCCAAAAACGGTTTCAACAGAGCAACAATCGACAAGAAAATTATAAAATTTAAATGACAAAAACATATCAAAGATACCATAAATCTCAGCCAAGAAAAAAATCAATTGAAATTCACGAAATTCATGTCATCCAAAAACATTTTGCAAATTTAAGTTTTTCATGAAACACAAAATTAGCCTAGTCCCATAGAACAAATTTAGCATGGAGAAATTACTTTGTAATAAATTAAAAGACCCTATACCACAAGACAAAAAAGCTGGAATTTACAAAATCAATTGCTCAAATTGTAATAAAGTATATATATACTTTATATAACATATATATATATAGGGGGGGGGGGAAACTAGAAACTAGGCTAAACGAACATGTAAGATCTTAAAATACAAACAACTGGATAAATCTGCAGTTTCATACCATTTGTGGATGACTAACCATAATATCAAATTGAACTATGTATGATTGAAGGAATTTAGTAACAGTGACATCAAAATTTATTGGAAAAACTATTTGTGGTCAGTTTTTTTGACACTTCATCTCTTACATTTTGGCATCTACTAATAGATACTCAGTTTTAAAATTGCTGAATTCAAAAACAAAAGATGAAATCCCATCAATTAACAGATCTGGAATAGACCAAATAAGTTGTAAGGATTGTGAAAAATGATACATAGGTCAAACTAAAAGAAACCTAAAAACCTGAGTCAAAGAGCACTTAAGAAACATCAAAATGAAACAAGAAGATAAATCAGCAGTAGCATTTCATTTTTGGAACAAAAACCATGACACTAATCTAAATCCAAAATTACTAAAAGGAGTGATTAACCAAAATAAACTGACAACATGGGAGAACATATTCATATGGAAAAATAAGTAACAAATAATGAACTTTGAAGTCCTGCCAACAGATAGTTGGACAAAGAAGTTCATAGTTCCACCTCTAGAGAGAGGAGAGCAGACAACAACAGATAAGTTGAAAGAGGTTAATAATGGAGGTCATGGCTTCCAAAACCAGTCCCTCAAATATATAAAACATAAGTGACAACGTATTAAAAAAAAACAACTACACATAGTTTTTCAATTTATTAATCCTTTATTTAAATTAGTTCTTTTATGATTTTATGACATCCTGCAATATTTAACCTTTTAGATGTTATATCAGATGTTATGGATATTATAGCTGCTTGAGAGTCAGATAATAATACAACTTTTTCAAATTTATTTACATGATATAGAAGATTTTGTAACCTCTGAAGGGTTGCCAAAATTTCTCCATCAAAATTTGTAGAATTTAAACTTAATCTATTGTAGAAAGAGAGCACTAGCACCAGTAATACCATTATTTGGTAAGCTGGAGCCGTCAGTGTAAACATTATATCAACAAATATACTTACTATGATTACCATTGTTGATACCACAAATTCCAGGTACAGGATTACCTCCTGCTACAATGAATTGATCATTGTTACAGATATGGTCTATAGGTTCTGGTCCTGCAATGTTGAACTGATCAAAGTCCAACCTGAAATCACATATTTGATTGATCATTCTGATAAATGCGGTGGAAATATTCTGCAATTAATATATATTCTTTATTGTTAGCAGACTTGTGGATTACAAGTAATTGATAGATTTACATAACAGTTTAAAATGTAATTACAACTGCTGTATATACAAATTAACATTTATTACATTTATTTACTAAAATAATAAGAGTTAAATGATGAAGCCTGGGACTCAAGTACTTACGATAGTAAGTTGCCACAAATGGTGTGCCTTGAATGCAAGAGCCCTTAGTGGTCTACTGGGAAAATATATGAGTCAAATGGAGAATTTAATGTCATGATGGCAAGTTGGCCATGGTAGCTCAATGGGTAAGAGTGACTGGACGGATACCAAGAGATCCATGGTTCAAATCCCGGCCATGGCATGGAATTTTTCATGTGGACTCTTATCTATCAAAAATCTTAGCCTATATATGGCTAGTATGAAGAAATGACTAATTTCCATCAATTAGCTAAAATTTATTACATTATTTACCTGTTAAACATGTACTTAATAATAATAATAATAATAATAATAATAATAATAATAATAATAATAATAATAATAATAATAATAATAATAATAATAATAATAATAATAATAATAATAATAATAATAATAATAATAATAATAATAATAATAATAATAATAATAATAATAATAATAATAATAATAATAATAATAATAATAATAATAATAATAATAATAATAATAATAATAATAATAATAATAATAATAATAATAATAATAATAATAATAATAATAATAATAATAATAAACAAAGTCTGATAAGTAGTTATAGTTCATTTAGCTACACAAACATTTGTCAATGAGGAATTTTTTCAGATGAAATGCAGCAGAAGATATAATATTAGTATTATTAGAAACTCTAAACTCCCATCTGCTCATCACATTCAAATCTCCCCTCCCTAGGGCCCAAATGACCTTGTTGTCGACGGGCCCTTAAACACCACACACTCACTCACTCCCCTCCCTAGTGACTGTAATGACATAGTATCTCCCCAATCACATTCCTCTGCCTGCCATTTATATGTTCAAAGAAGGAGCAGAGGAGAGGATAATTTCCACATGTTAGGAATATGTATTAATTAATTATTGTTCAATAAAAGATTCCGGGCTAAAAGGCCGTGGTCCACTGGGCTTCCTCCTTTTAGTCCGGAATCTTTTAATGAACAAGACATCGGCCGTGAAAGCCTTAGTTTATTATTAGTTTTCATTAAGTGAAAAATGCACAAAAATATGGATGTAACGTGATAAATTTATTATTAACAATGGAGTGCTGTGCTCTGGAGACTGTACTGTGGTCTATTTGGGTTGTCAGAAAGAGACAGCAATAGTACAGGGATGACCTGAATTACCTCCCATTCACTACAATGAAAAAGGAATGATTCTTCCAGTCAGAAGCTTTCATTGTTGTTGGTTAAATTCCCTCTAACTTTGCTCTGAAAGGTTCGTCACAACACTGCGTGCAAACAAGAGGGTGAGTACCTACTGCTTTCTCTCTTTCTAGAAATCCATTACTTCTCATCTCACAGAGACTCTAGTTCAGGACAAAGGCAATACAGGCAGGTCGGATGTCAGAAATATATTTTTTAATTTCCAAATACTATCATGCACTTAGCAATTCCTTTAGTCTTCTCTCTTGCTATAGTCTTTGACATGTATCATTTCTTGAGCTTGTCAATGAATAAAATTGCCTTCATTATGACCTGCTTAAAACATATGTTTCAAGCCACTGTAAGGGATCCCCTTATTATGAGTTGAATACTGTATAATAAGTTGCCAAGTGATATTAAAGCTCTAAGAGGTAATGTATTTCAAAGAAGACTAAAACTGTACTTTATACTGAAGTGCCTATATAGAAAAGATGAAATGTAAATATTTTATGCTTCTTGACAATGCTTGAAACTTGTATAAGTCTATAAGTAAATAAAATTTTTAAAAAATGCACTTACCCTTATACACTCATCCTGGATGTTTGAATAACGTAAATATAATTATTGCTATTGACAATCCTAAGAAATGATAGATGTGATAGTTTTGGAACAGAAATATAAAAGAATTGCTAAATGTATGTCAACAATTGAAAACTGGAAAGTAAATATTGGGCAAAGAGACCACACAATTAACTTTGTCTTCATAAATGGTCCCTGGTATACAGCAACACACCCTTAATGTAAAACTTATTGTATAACTGATGTGAATTGTTGTGATTTTATTACTTTAAAATTTAAAAAAAATGTATATGTACTCCTTTCAAATTATTTTTTCCCCTCTGCCTTCTTCAAGCACATGGATAGCAAGCAGATGAACATGGTAGTGGAGTCACTGCATTGTTACTCAATCATAAGGGAGGGTTCCTGCCTATGTGATGTTAGGGTGGTATGTAGGCCTCACATTTAAGAAGTCCTGAATTCAAATCTAGTCATGATGATGTGCCCGCCTCAATAGCATAGATGGTAGCATGTCTGCCTCATGTTCAAGAGGTCCTGAGTTCGAATCTCGGTCAGGGTGAATTACCTGGATAAGGTTTTCTTTCCAGGGTTTTCCCTTATCCTTAAAGACGAATGTTAGTAGCTCTAAGCTCCAAGGACCCCGGACTCATTTGAGCATCATTTCACCAATTTCATTCATCGTTTGATATGACTTAACGGAGGACGTAAATTACAAAAAAAAAAAAAAAAAAAAAAAAAAAAAGTCATGATGAGTTATTTGGATAAGGCTTTTTTTCCAGGGTTTTCCCTTATCTCAAAAAGTGAATTTTAGATAAGTTTTATGGATCCTCGGCTCATTTGAGCATCATTTCACTCATTTCATTTATCATCTGATTTGACTTAACGTTGGAAGACATTGGCCTGTCTTTGTAGCAGTGGTAGTGTCACATTCAAGAGGACCCTAGTTCTAATCTCGGTCAGGGTGATAAGGTTTTCCCTTATACTGAAAGATGAATATTAGGTAACTCTAAGCTCTATAGACCCTGAGGTCATTTGAGCATCATTTCACCCATTTCATTCATCATCCAATATAATCACCTAGCATCATATAGTTACAAAAACCCCAAGATATAAATATATTCTACAGTCTCCAGTGCTCAGTGCAAATCCCCTCTGCTCATCGCACTCCTAACATCTCCTCTACCTAATGAGTTTTAAATGATATAGCGAATGTGTAATGGTCTCATGTCCAGCACCACAGAACCACTTTCCTCTGCTTGCTATCCAACGCACTAGGAAGAAAGCGTCTGACACGTCTGTCAGTTAATAGCCTCTACATGCTTTTGCATTTTTATCTAATACATACCTATATTGACAAACATCAGGGTGCGCCTTTTGAATAGTCAATTGACAAGAGCCTGTGCCATCATATGGAGCTGGGTAACCATTGTTCACAAAGTATGTGCTGTTTTCCCTTGTGGTTTGACCACATGTAGCCAGAACTGCAAACGGAATGATGATATATTATAACATTATGATATACTAAAAATAAAAGTACATTAAGTAATCAGTAATCATTTTACTTTCCTACTAAAGACATTTATGCATTGCTTTTGCTTTTTTATTGAAATGTTCAGAAATACTAAGTCAGTGAAATTAAAAGTCTGCAAGCCCTATGAGAACTGTCATAGAAGCAAATGGCGCATATCACATACTAGTTTTGTACAGAATGGGGAAGGGAAACATATATAGACATATGTGATAGATATGAGACGGAGGTTTTAGCTTGGTTAAGGACAGAAGCCATATTGAGAGGGGTTCAGCAAAGGAGTGCATTCTATGTGGAAAGAAAATAAGTTTAGAACATTATGTAGTGGAGTGTAAAGAAATTGAAAACTGGAGGACATTAATATGGGATAAGAACTGGGATAATAAAGGGGCTTACATAGTAACAATAAAAATGCTTATGTTGAAAAGAGAGAAAAGATTAAGGGAGGTGGAGAAATTTGCTGACAAAGTCAAAGAGAAATGGTTGAGAAGGGTAAGGAAATAAGAGGTACAGAAATGGAAGACACAATCAGAACATTAGGTTGAGGAAGGGCTCAGAGGTAAACGATCAGGGAGCCAACACCACTATCAGCCCGTAATATAAGCAGCTGACAAATTTGTACCTAGATTAGAATTGTAAAACTTGTAATTGAGGTTGTAAGATATGGAAGTACAAATAAATATTATTATATTACAGTAGTTTTGTTGTTCTATGGCACTGATCATTGTTAGCTTGCAACATGCAACCAATAACAATTAGTGGTGATGGTATTAAAACTGTATACATTAAACTATACTACTGTACGGTGGTGAAAAACTAAGTAGAAGTCAACTTGAATTAATGAGGGCTCTATATACAAGGTTTTTGGTACATGATAAAACTAAATATGAAAAAGAGAAGCATTAAAGCAAAGAAGATACACTTGTGGGTTTAAATGGAAGTGGTCAACTTTAAATACTTTGGATGTAGTAACTTGAACTGTTGTCAGGACAAACACATATGGTTATGGTTAAGAGGAAGTGAAAGAATATTTTCACACTTAGGTGAACAGTTGTCTATTGGGCTTCTGCAACAATTTAAGTAAAGAACACAGAGGGTGCAGGTTTGGACAGGTGGGATCCCAACTTCTCCAATTACATCTTGACATCAGCAGAACCCCCTCACAGGTCAAGGGCTCGACCCACACTGAATGCCAGGGCAGACAGTTTCACAAAGCGAACTTCACTGCCATGTACGTCGCCCACCATCATCTTGCATGAACCTTAGATGCTGAAATATGACAAGGAAGTAAAATGACAGGAAACAGAGGACAAAAATTTTGTGTCATATAATTATTCATTCAAGTATTTACATTTCAACCAGTAAAAGAGTTCACCATAATGAGTGGTTCAAGAGGAATTGAAACCAGATCGGGGCATTTTATTAGGGAGGAGTAATGACAGCAGGAGTTGTGTGGAGAAGGTGTTAAAGGTTTTGGGTGTTAAGATGTGCTTTTTTTTTATTTTTATTATTGGAGAGATATTTGTTAGGGTCCTAGAGCAAGCCTTGTGATATCAAGGTGATATCAAGGTCAAGGTCATATTCACCTAATCTGTAGATGAGGAAATTGGGATGTTTTGATAAAAGGATCAGGAATATATATGATTATATTCCGTTTTGGAAGGGAAGTTGAGGTCATAACAGATTACAAGGTTTGGTATGTACCATGGGGAGTCCATAGCAATACGTAACAAACAGGCTTCTAATAGAAAAAGAAGAATTTTTGGAGTATGAGAAAAGGGAAGGTATCAATGAAATGCTTTATATGGAATGTGACATACCAACAAACTTAATGATGTAATGAAATGAGAAAAAAGTATTTAATGTGAATATGAGAAGAGCAGAGGTGTGAAATGGACAAAATAAATAAACAATGAAACTGCTTTAGACTGAATTTTTGAAGGAAGAACATTAGTGAAACTGATCATGAAGAAGAAACTGAGATAGTTGCTGAGGTAGAGAGGGATGAAAAGAAACAGCTTGTAATACAGTAAGGAAAGGTGTGTCAAATGAGAGAAAAGGAATTAACATAATGAGAATATCAAAATAGTCCAAATCCAGAAACAAAAAGGAAAGAATACAGTTTTACTCTTCAGCAGAAGAGTATTAATATGGCAGAGACTAAAGCAAAAATGCTAATTGGGAAACATGTATACTTACATACACAACAAACTCCATAACCGTTGGCACAAGGTCCACTAGCTACTCCTCCTCTTGATGTACATTCTGCAGCTGTAAGACAAGTGCCATTGTCACCAGAAGATGCTGCACACCCTTGATTTTGGAACTGCACAATAGTGAAGAGCGACAGAACTGTGATTAGAAAAACAACATTATGTTCTACATTCAACAACATTCTCCAGCATGATTTAGTCTTCAATTTTACTGTTAGCTATGGTATATGGAGGAAGTATTAGATTCCATACAAAAGAGATTTCACTGGATATACAGGTTGATCCATTTGCGATGTCAGAAAAGTAAAATGGTATATTTATGTAGTTAATGTACATATCTCTGAGCAATTTTCTTTAATGTAAATAGCAAGGCTGGGAGTTAACAAATGAGTGATGTTTCCAGTGACATGATGTTATCATGCAAAGAAAATAAAACAAATGGGTTGTAAATGTTTGATATGATTGAACAATTTGTGATACCTTAATTACTGGACACCATTGTCTGTCAACAGGATGGCATTCCACCGCATTGGACTCTCACTGTGCAGAATCTATACAATTAACTATTCAACTCCATCCCATAGCCCCCTAATAGCTCAGACTTAATGCATTCAATTTTTTTTTTTTTATGTGTGTGTGGGGCTATATCAAATCAACGGTATATGCAAAAAGGCCAAAGGATCTATCTGACCTGCAAAAGGATAATATTAAAGCGGCCTTTCAGCAAAGCACTCCAGAAATGCTGCAAGCCACGTGGCACAACATGGGTGTAAGGTACGAAGTGTGCTGCATTTGTAATGGCAGTCATGTTGAGTGCAAATATGCTGGACACAAAACTTCTGACTTCCCTATACAAATGTATACCATTGTCAACCAATAAAAAACATATTTCTCTTTATTTCTCAACATAATCTCCACAAAGGCTAATGCATTTGTCAAATTGGTGTTCTAATTTAATTAAATCATCTCTGCAGTGCAATTTATCATGGTCCTCAAAATAGCTGTTTATCACATCAATAACATTCTCGTTGCTATGAAATCTTCGTCCTCCAAGAAACTTTCTGAGGTTAGGGGACAGGTAGCAGTCACTGGGTAATACATCTGGCAAATAGGCTGGATGTTCTAGCAACTTGATTTTTAATTTGCACATTTTTCTCATTGCAATAGCTCAATGATGGGCCAGAGCATTGTCGTGAAGAAACAAGATTCTTTTCTTTGCTAAATGAGGTATTTTTCCTTACACCTAATCACTCAAACGTTACAGTAAGCTTGTGTAGTAGTCACTAGTGATACTTTTACCCTTTTCCAAGTAATCAATAAAAATAATTCCCTGTGCATCCTAGAAAACTCTCGCCACAACCTGTTAGCTGATAAAATTGACTGCCTTTTTAGGAATTGGCTCAGCTCGCACAATCCACTGTTTTGACTGTGATTTACTTTCTGGAGTATAGTGATATATCCAAGTTTCATTCATGGTAATAAACCGTCTCGAAAATTCACTGCAATTTTTATGGTAGAGCTCCAAATTCTTAACAGAAACAGTTTTTTTTTGCAACTTTTGATCAGGTGTCAACAAATGTGGCACCAATCTGCACAGACCTTGTGAAAGCCTAACACATTACTTACCATATTACTTCCACGATGTATTGATATGTTTACAACCTCTGCTATCTCATACAACTTTAATCTGCAGTCTTCCAGTACTGCGCGATGCATTTTTTCAATGATCTTTGGAGTTGTAACTTCTACAGAGCATCCAGAGTGACGCTCATCACTAGTGCTCGTACAGCCATTTTAAACTCTACAACCCACCTTTTAATCACCGTATATGAAGGGACAGAGTCTTTAAATGTACTGTCCATTTCTTTAGGCGTTAAGCCTTTCAAATGGAAGTATTTAATCACTGCTCATTGTTTCCAAATCAACAATGGATACAAGCTAGTCTAGAGTTAAACTATATGGTGTTATCTGTCAAACTAGCCCAGTGGCACCAGCTCTATGTAAGGCCCTGGATTTATCAGTCAATCCTCATAATGTTGAATACTTTCCTTTATATACAATCTTACTTTTGTGACATTTCATACGGATCACCCTGTAAGTTTTGAAGTTATCTAAATGTACAAAAAACACTATGAAAATAGGAAGGGGTGCGTGTGGGTAGGGGTAGGGGTGGGGTGTGTGTGTGTGTGTGTGTGTGTGTGTGTGTGTGTGTGTGTGTGTGTGTGTGTGTGTGTGTGTGTGTGTGTGTGTGTGTGTGTGTGTGTGTGTGGCATACATGCATATGAGAGAAGGGTTGCCAAGTTGTACCATATTGATAGGTGCATTCAATAATTTGAACTTTTGTACACTTTTTAATACCAGCCAAACATATGATGGCATCCTATGCTTGTCACCACAGTAAAATGACAGAAGTCTGACATCATCTTTCTCTTTCTCATATTGAGTTGCATTACGGTTTATAGTTTTGGCTTCATGGTCTGCCTCCGTTTGTCTAAAACATCTGCCACATATACCTTTTTCCTCTCAAAGACAGTTTGTCCAGAACTATTAATTGCAATGAACACAAATTGATGATCAGTTTTGAAAACTTGGAAAAATTAACATTCTCTCCAAAATAAAGAAGCATTGCGGGAGTAGTGACAATATTTTTGTTGTTGTGTGTAATAGAACTTCTTGGATGTCCTTTATGAAATTCATCATTAAGAAAAAATGGATCTCTTTTGAATTTACTGTGCCAATTATTGTAAATTGTTACCTTGGATGGGGACTCTTTGTCAAAGGCATTTCAAGCTGCACTTCACATTGTGTATGAATTAATGATGATTTAAAATTGAAAAAGTCATAAGCTAGACATGTTCTCCAGTCAAATTCATTTTAGGTGATAACAAAACCTTTTAAATGATGACAATTAAACTATTAGAGGTTAGAGTAAATCAAACAAACTACATTGCAATCAACTTGTAAAACATTAGAAAGTAGCTATCAAACAAACATATTTCAAATGTTTTTAGAAATATAACATGTCAAAGCTTTTCATTGCACTAGCAGGCTTTATGAAAGAAGCAAGCATCTTAGTCAAGTAAATGAAGGATCAAGTCTAGTCACAGTGCTCAGATCATTTATTATGTTCTCTTTCTTTAAAAATGAAATGTGTAGACTGTAAGCTGGAGAGGAAAATCATCAATTGTTCATTACTTACATCTTCCATCTCTTTGAGACACTTGCTCATTGTGAAGACTTTCGTTAAGTATTGGAGGAGAGGTAGACTTCCATCGTCTAGCTCCTTGTACAAATGTCACTCCATTGTTTGTAGAATCTACAATCTGCAGCACAAAAGTAAAGAAACTTGTGTTAAATTCACATAAATTTAATCATTCTTCAACATAACTACAGATAACGTTTCATAAGTAATATCATTTTTTAAGAAGAACAATTATTTGAAATGTGTTCTGAAAAGCAGTTAACTAATTTTCAAAGTATGGACCATTAGATTCTATGGTCTTGAGCCATAGTTCAGCTAGGGGCTCTCACATAGTGGTCTACCGGGGAAATATACGAGTCAAATGGAGAATTTAATGTCAGGCCGGAACGTTGGCCATGGTAGCTCAATGGGAGCAACTGGACGGAAAACAGGAGATCCGTGGTTCAAATCCCGGCCATGGCATTGAATTTTTCATGTTGACTCTATCTATCAAAGACCTTAGCCTGTATACGGCTAGTATGAAGAAATGATTAATGTCCATCAATTAACTAAAATAATAAAAGTTAAATGATGAAGCCTGGGACTCAAGTACTTACAGTAGTAAGTTGCCACAAACGGTGCATCTCGAATGCCAGAGCCCCTAGTGGTCTACTGGGGAAACATGCGAGTCAAATGGAGAATTTAATGTCGTGACGGCTAGTGGCCATGGTAGCTCAATGGATTAGAGCGACAGGACGGAAACCAAGAGATCCGTGGTTCAAATCCCGGTCGTGGCATTGAACTTTTCATGTTGACTCTATCAAAGACCTTAGCATATATACGGCTAGTATGAAGATATGATTTATTTCCATCAATTAACTAAAACCAAGTTACATTCTTGGACCGGTACAGAACATAAAAGCCGAGTTTGGAATTTATTAAATATTTTGTCTTTGAATTCACAGACACAGCCTCCTGCTATTCTAGAGGCTTCAAAACATGTATTTATGATAAAATTTCATCATCATATATAGGTCGTTTGATAAGTTAAGTAAAAAACCAAGAATACATTTTTTTTCGTGAACATCCACCTTATATCTCGACTGGTCTCCATAGATTGCTATGCACTTGGTCATCTCGTCGGAAAAATAGGTTCTGTCAAGGTCTCAAAATACTCGTTGACGATGACTATCACTTCTACTTTTGAGGAAAACGTCTTACCATTAAGCCTAATTTTTAAGTTTGCGAACAGGTAGATGTCACTTTCGTGCACTTTCGCCATTGCGATTGCTGATGTGTGCAAGGTGCATTATTCTGGTGAAAGAGCACATTTTGCGTTTCAATCTCGGTCTGTTTTCAGTTAACTCATGTTGCAAACGATCCAACAATGAAGCACAATAGGCTCCAGTTATGATTCTACCTTTTTCCAAGTAACCTATGAGGATTATTGCTTGACAATCCCAAAAAACAGTGGCCAACACCTTAGCCGCTAACAAAATGGTCCTTGTCTTCTTTGGTGCACTTTCACCAGCCTTTGCCCATTGTTTTGACTGCTGTTTTGACTCTGGTGTGTAATGTAATGATGGATCCAAATTTCATCCACGGTCACAAATCGGTGCAAAAAGTTTTGCGGATTGCGATTAAACATCGCCAGACACTCGATAGAAGTGTTCTTCCGGATACGCTTTTGGTCGACTGTGAGCAATCGCGGCACCCATCTTGCACACAGCTTTTTCATTGTCAATTTTTTATGCAAGATATTGTGCACTCGCTCAGTTGAGATACCTACAGCGATCTCACGAATTTTAATTCGGCGTCTTGCAAAACCAGATCGTGGAGTTTTTCAGTGGTGTCCTGTATGGTGACCTCAATTGTTCTACCAGAGAGCGATTTATCTTTGGTGCTTCTACGTCCACGTTTATATTCATTGATTCAAAAGTAAATAGTCTTTAATGTTTGGTGCAGAGTCCGTGTGAACTTCATCCAATTCAGTTTTGACTTGTGCGGCAGTCCAGCCCTTCAAATGAAAATGTTTAATAACAGCACGAAACTCCATTTTCAATTGCAGCTATCACACTGATCAGTTCAGATTGCTGTCAACAATGAACTGTATATTGTATATTGTAGCTAATTATTATTTTGAATAATCAAGCTTACCATCCACAAAGTTGTAACAAAAAATTTTCATTCCTTTATGGAAATTTACCAGACTTGTCAAACGACCCTCGTATTTATGGATGGAACAAAATACTTTCTCCATTTACTGTAGCTATTTGGTTAGAAAGTAAACATTAAACAGTGCAATAAAAAACTTTTTTAAAATGTGGGCGCCGGGGTAGCGCGGTGGTTTCGTTCGCGGCTCCCGTTCTAAGGGTCCCGAGTTCGATTCCCGGCTCTGGGGTTGGCGATTTTAAGTCGGCCCTATCCACGCCTTCACCTCTGTCTAGCACATGTGAAGTATCCCCTATGCCCAACGTGGTTCGGAGTCCACGGTAAAAACTGTAGGTCCTCTCACCTCACCGCCATCTTCACTATCACCCTATCATCGGAGGTAATGGACACCGCCCTCTGGGTGCCTCCACCTGAGAAATGGGTCCGGTCATCACTTGGTGGGGTGAGGTTACCCCGAAGGCCAAGGTTGCCATGTGGGGAGTGTTAGTAACTAACTAACTAACTTTTTTAAAATGTTATCAATAAAGTAATATCATTTTTGAGAGCAGCTGTTAATACAGGGCAGTGATCTCCACACTTTCTCCTCTGCGCTCTGCAATTACCATGTTTCTAACAATAATTTAATTGAAATGACCACTCAAACAAACAGCGAATTGTATGGCCTTTTTGTATACTAAATTTGAGAGTATTACATATTTTATAGACATTCTTAATGAGTAAGGACTATGATACAATAAAGCAGAAAATTAATATAATTTTGAGTCAAACTAGTACTCTGTGTTGGATATATTGCTAGTGTTTATCTAAAATGTGTTTCTTTAGGAGACCTTCCTAACATTCCCAGATAGTATCAGCTGTTGAATTTTGATTTGGTGAACTCCTCGGAGGCGATAGGGGCGTCTCTGACCGTATCTTGATGAACTTGAAGCTCAAGTTCTCTTCAAAGATACTGATATCAAAACCTCTCCCACAACTTCAACTCCTTCATCCGCGGTCTGGGTGAGTACGACTTCGATCCTGGAGAGCACTACAAACGTCCGAGGCTGCTTCCAGGCACATAAAATAACACATCGGATGGCTTATATATAACTCCAACCTTATCTTCTGTCGTATATTATCCTTGCTTACAAAACACTCCACTGGCAGTAGAGGGCCTAGCCCTGATCTGGCTTGAGACCGAAGATCTGACATCCAGATCTTCAATGTCCAGTCGCGATGGGAAAGGCACTGTTAAAATTGAAGAGTTTTCCTTCGTACGAGGGTCGGCTGTTAATTACCGGGTCTCAAAATAATAAAAACATTTTTTCCCTTTACTTCTCAACATAATCTCCAGAAAGGTTAATACATATGTCACATCGGTTTTCTAATCTAATTAAACCATCTCTGTAGTGCGATTTATCATGGTCCTCAAAACAGCTGTTTAACGCATCAATGACCTCCTCGTTGCTGTAAAATCTTCGTCCTCCAAGAAACCTACCACCCAGGTGGTAATCACTGGGTGCTAGATTTGATCGATGGGCTGGAACATTTTAGTGAAGAAGCAAGGGATTTTTCTTTGCCAAATGATGTCTTCTTCTTTTTACCTCATTACTCAAACGTTGTAGTAAGCTTGCGTAGTAGTCACCAGTGATACTTTTACCCTTTTCCAAGTAATCTATAAAAGCAATTCCCTGTGCATCCCAGAAAACACTCGCCATAACCTTGTTAGCCGACAAAATTGACTTTGTCTTTTTTGGTATCGGTTCACCTGGCGTAATCCACTGTTTTGACTGTGATTTACTTCCTGGAGTGTAGTGATGTATCCAAGTTTCATCCATGGTAATAAGCCTTCTCAAAAATCCACTGGGATTTTTATGGTAGAGCTCCAAATTCTTAACAGAAACAGTTCTTCTTGTCAACTTTTGTTCAGGTGTCAAAATACGGCACCCATCTTGCCCATAACTTGTAAAATCCCAAAACATTAATTAAAATATTACCTGCACGTTCTTTTGATATGTTTACAGCCTCTGCTATCTCAAACAACTTTAATCTGTGGTCTTCCAGTACTAAACGATGACTTTTTCACTGATTTCTGGAGTTGTGACTTCCACAGGGCGTCCACAGCGAGGCTCATCACTAGTGCTCATACGTTCCATTTTAAACTCTGTAACCCACCCTTCAATCCCTGTATATGAAGAGGCAGAGTCTTTCAATGTAATGTCTATTTCCTCGTTGATTTCTTTAGATATTAAGCCTTTCAAATGCAAGTATTTAATCACTGCTTGTTTTTGCAAATCCTCCATTTTTGTGAAATCTCTACAGTTGTCTTGTTCAAAATTCTGTCATTCAAAAGCTAAACAAGCTATTGACCTGTAACTATGGATACAAGCTAGTCTAGAGTTAAACTATATGATGCTGTCCATCAAACTGACCCAGTGGGGCCATCTCTATGCGAGGTCCGGGATTTATCAGCTGATCCTCGCATTTCTTTATAATTATATGTTCCCACAAGTGTGAATCACGATATCGAAAAAGAAATCCACTTATTAGAAATTGTTAAGGGCCCAACTGCTTTAACCATATGGGGAAATGTATTTATAAAGAAATATGAAGGAAAATTGTTCAATTTCGACACCACCTTTGAAAAGATCCCGAACTTCAAGTCCGTCTAAACAGACGCCCCTATCGCTTATAAGGAGTTGACCAAACTGAAATCCAACAGTCGAATTTAGCTGAGGATATTAGGAGGGTCCTAACGAAACGTATTCTAGGTAAACACTAGCAATAAATTGAGCATGGAGTACCAGTTTGATTAAAAATTATATTAATGGATGATTAACTTAGGAGATTTATTAATTGCAGAATAAAACGTTTAATCTACTCATTATGGAACTTAGTATGATAATAATTGTAATCATAACATTTATGCTAATTATAAGGCACCTGTTTAAAACACGCAGAGAAAAATATTTTGGACCAATTGCATCACACTTCATCTAATATACGAGGGTGGTCTGAAAAGCTTTCGACCTCAACATGAAGATGGCAGCACTCGTAAATAAAAGCTAGGGATTTTCGTTGTTCATCTGTTGACAGTTACTACTAAAATTTCAGCCATTTTCGACGCTCAGTTGTTATGTAAATGTCTTTTGAGTGAGTTGATGTGAGTGCTTTTTATGAGAATGGACAAACTCGAGTATCGAGCTGACATTAAATATTTGTTTTTGAAAGTAATACGCCCACGCAAATCAAAGATGAATGGTATTCTGTGTATGAGGACTCTGCACCGTCATTTACCACAGTAAAATGTTGGGCAGCTAAATTTAAACGTGGCCGTAAGAGCTTGGGAGACGATAAACGACCGGGACGTCCAAAAACTGTAACCATCGACGAAAACATCGCCAAAGTTCACCAAATGTTGCTAGATGACCGCCGAATTAAAGTGAGAGAGATAGAAGAGGTTATGAACATGACAAAAGAACGTGTTTGTCACATATTAAATCAACATTTAGACATGAGAGAGCTGTCCACGCGTTGGGTGCCACGTTTGCTCACGTTAGACCAAAAACATTTCCAACGCTCTGTTGGCACAGTTTAGGCGCAATAAATCCGAGTTTTGACGCCGATTAATTACTGTAGATGAAACTTAGATACACCATTATACGCCTGAAACAAAAATACAATCCAAACAGTGGACTGCAAAGGGGAGCCGGCTTCAGAAAAAGCAAAATCTGTTTTTCTTTTTAGGTTGGGAAAGTGATGGGGAATGTTTTTGGATAGTCACGGAGTTATTTTAATCGATTATCTTTAAAAAGGAAAAAGAAACATTACAGGAGCATACTACGCATCATTACTTGACAAACTGAAGGCAGAAGTTGCGGGAAAATTGCCACATTTGCAGAAAAAGAAAATCCTGTTTCTCACACCTCAGCGGTTGCAATGGCAAAACTCCACGAATTACGGTTTGAACTGCTTGACCATCCACCTTACTCACCAGATCTAGCATCAAGCGACTTCTTTTTGTTCCCTCATCTAAAAAATGCGCTCGGAGGACAGAAATTTTCGTCACATGAAGAGACAGTCACCTTCGTGAACAATTGTTTTGCAGAGAAAAACGCCGAGTACTATTTGGACGGGTTACGGAGATGGGAGCATCGCTGGGAGAAGTGTGTAGTTACAAGGAGACTATGTTGAAAAATAATAAAAAAAAAAGACCTGAAAAAATATCTTGTCTCTTTATTAGGTCGGAAACTTTTCAGACCACCCTCATAGGTACCAAAATATTTAAATTATTTCATTCTTTTAAAACTAAACAGATATGTATACAAAGTGTGCTAGTCCAGGCAATAGAAAGGAAGCGTAGCTTAAAATTCCTGGAAATTATAACATTCTAAGAATAGGGAACAGCTAACCTGATGGCGTCTTCTATGACTTGGTAGGCGTCCTTGTCCTTTCTGGGGTGAAGATGTATCAGGATTGGTAAGCACAAATGGTACAAAAAGAAATGTGCAGAGAATTAACGTACTGACGTAATGTGGAAAAATCATTCTGAAAAGAAAAACAGAAAACAAAATATTTATAAATAAGTAATAGTGAATATAGCAGACAGTTAATTTTACAGCTAGAATAGTAATCTAGAAACCATAAGTTCTATGTTATCTGTGACAAAAGACACTCATCTCTAAAGCTTCTTAATATTTTGACTTTGTATTTGTATGTGGATTTAATTAACTATTATTTTAATGGGCAGTCTTTAACTTCTATGGTTCTCAGCATCCCATTGGGTGTGAAGAATCACTTAATTTTGTTCAGAGGTTTCTTTATCAAGTTTAAGATTCTTTTACATAACGTAAATCTATGACACACGACCATCTTCCTTACTTCTTTTCTGAAGGAAGCCATGTTAAGGATTTTTATGTCTGAGAAAATCCATCGCTGTCTACCAGGTTTAAACCCGTACCTTGGGCACCAGAGAGTCCTCTTTTGTGAGGAAATACATAACAAATACGATACAAACGTATTAATAAGAAATATTAATAATGGACTATAATTCCATCATGTGCTCATGAATTTAAGTTTTAATATCTATTTATTTTTTATTTTGAATATGAAATTACAGTCATGAGCTGCTAACTCCATTTATTCAGCTCTCATTAATCCAGATTTCCAGTTTATTCAGATTAATTTTTGCTTAATTTTTCATCACAAAAATATGAGCATACTTTGATGAATACGTATGGATGTATTGAATTATAATGTTGCAGTACAGATGTAGTGTGCAGATTGCAGTCATTTGCATAGTTAAGCTAACATTGAGTGTGCTCAGCTCTGTATCGTTGTGGTAGCGTGCCAGACTCACATACAAGAGGTCATTAGTTCTAGCCTCGGTCACGGTGATAAGGTTTTCCCTTATCGTCAAATGCGAATGTCTGGTAACTCTCAACTTTATGGACTCTGTACTCATTTGAACATCATTTCATTCATCGTCCGACATGACAACGTCGGAGGACATTGGCCCACCTCTGTAGCGTATCACGTTCAAGAGGTCCCTAGTTCTAATCTCGGTCAGGGCGTTAAGGTTTTCCCTTATCCTGAAAGATGAATGTCTGGTAACTAAGCTATATGTACCCTGGACTCATCTGAACATCGTTTCATTCTTCGTCCGATATGGCTTAACGTTGGAAGGCATTGGCCCGTCTCTGTAGTGTGGTGGTAGTGTCACTTTCAAGTGGTCCCTAGTTCTAATCTCGGCCAGGGTAATAAGGTTTTTCCTTATCTTCAAAGGTGAATGTCTCGTAACTCTAATCTCTTTGTATCCTGCACTCATTTGAGCATCATTTCATTCATTGTCCAATATGACTTAACGCTGGAGGACATTGGCCCGTCTCTGTAGTGTGGTGGTAGTGTCACGTTCAAGAGGTCCCTAGTTCTAATCTCGGTCAGGGTTATCAGGTTTTCCCATATCCTGAAAGACATTGTCTGGTAGGAGGACTTAAATTTAAATAAATAAGTAAATAAATAGATAAATAAATAAGAAACTCTTGTGTCATTTTCGGTGGCCTAGCGGTAACGCACTGGCCTCTACTTCCCGAGGTCTTAAAAAATTCCTTAGTATGGTTTACTACGGAAAGGAAGTGAATTTACAGCACGCAAAAGAATCTCAAGCCTATAAAGAGGCCTCAGACCACAATCTAGCGGTCTTTACGGCCAATATAGAATGCGGGGGTTCCTCAAGGAAGTTCGTCAAGCTCTTCCTCATATTCATCAATACCCACCCTCCTACCAAGGCTGTACGTTGTACCAGTTTGCTGACGATACTGCTATAACAACCGCCTCCACACGACACCAAGTTGCTGTACGCAGGCTGCAGCTCTATGCGGACAACCTGATGACCTAGTTCAATACCTGGCGCCTCACAGTAAATCCCAGCAAGTCGCAAGCACTGACCTTTACACGGTGTTTAGAGGCCGATGTTCTAGAGCTACGGATTGCCGATGGTTCCGTCCATTGGTCGACTTGCGCAAAATACCCAGGCGTCACGCTGGATCAGAAGCAGACCTGTACAACAAGGTTGCTCGCAGGATGGCACTTCTATACCCTCTCTATCACAGAAACTCCGCCATGTCCCTATCCAACAAACTTCTCCTGTACAAGCAAGTCTTCGTCTCGCCCTCACCTACGTCTGCCCACTGGGTCTGGGCCACTGCCGCCAAAACTCACACCCAACGTCTCCAAACCCTCCAAAACAGATTTCTCCGTACCGCAGAGAGTGCCGATTGGTGCATTCCAAACACAAACATTCACAGCGACCTATGCTTTCCCCTCCCAGATGAGTACATACTCTCCCTCTCTCAAAAACTTTTCGACTGCCTTTCCCATAACTTCAACGCTATTATTCGTTGTCTCGGGGAGCACGATATCGACGCCGGGGGAACGATACAGACATCCCAGGCTCCTCCTCCACCGAATTTAAATACATCCTCTCTCTATTCCAAATTCCTCATGACAAAAACAATAATAAAAATACAAAAAAAAAAAAAAAACTACCAACGAAAATGCCACCGTTTATCACAGTCTTAATAGCACAACCCCCATTGAACCACTGAAGGACCTAGTCCTGGAATGGTTTCTGTCGGAAGGCCCCGTCAAGACTTGGCGGTAACCCCTTCCAACGACACTTACTCTGCAGTCTCATTTGAATGTTATTCTTCTCTAATAATGATGATAGATTATTATTAATAATAATAATAATAATAATAATAATAATAATAATAATAATAATAATAATAATAATAATAATAATAATAATAATAATAATAATAATAATAATAATAATAATAATAATAATAATAATAATAATAATAATAATAATAATAATAATAATAATAATAATAATAATAATAATAATAATAATAATAATAATAATAATAATAATAATAATAATAATAATAATAATAATAATAATAATAATAATAATAATAATAATAATAATAATAATAATAATAATAATAATAATAATAATAATAATAATAATAATAATAATAATAATAATAATAATAATAATAATAATAATAATAATAATAATAATAATAATAATAATAATAATAATAATAATAATAATAATAATAATAATAATAATAATAATAATAATAATAATAATAATAATAATAATAATAATAATAATAATAATAATAATAATAATAATAATAATAATAATAATAATAATAATAATAATAATAATAATAATAATAATAATAATAATAATAATAATAATAATAATAATAATAATAATAATAATAATAATAATAATAATAATAATAATAATAATAATAATAATAATAATAATAATAATAATAATAATAATAATAATAATAATAATAATAATAATAATAATAATAATAATAATAATAATAATAATAATAATAATAATAATAATAATAATAATAATAATAATAATACTCTCCCATTCAAAACATAGTAAAACCTCTCTAAAACGGAACACGATCATTCCTGCATTTATTTTACGTGTACGCTGGTTTCCGTCTTACAGAGGGTTGTGTTTGGGTACAAAGAAATTACTGAAGCTATAGTCATACAGTTTTCAGTGAAGGAATAATATAAATGAAGTGTAAATAATAATAGTCTGATATGTATTATATGCTCTTATTTCCAGCTTATATACAGTAATTGTAGTTTATCGCCTAGTTTCTCTGTCTCTTTTCAATTTTCTTTCCAATCTGCAATTGTCTGCATATCAACATTGTTTCTTTCACCACGCACAACATTCAAAACAATGTTATGGCGATGTTTGAAACTCTCTAGACATCCGTTGAAGCTCTGAAATGGTCTTTGCCTAATTTTCTTGCTGTCTCTAAAGCTTGACTTTTGAGCAATGCTCCAGGAATGGGAATTCTTTTAGCTCGCGCACTAACAAGCACTCAAACACAGCATGATTTTTTTTATTTTTATTTTTTTAAGTTTACGTCCTCCAACGTTAAGTCATATCGGACGGTGAATGAACTGGGTTAAATGATGCTCAAATGACTCCAGGATCCATGGAGCTTAGAGTTACCCGACATTCGTCTTGAAGGATAAGGGAAAACCCCGGGCAAACCTTATCCAGGTAACTCGCCCTGACAGCACGATTTAGCTTGTCATATTCTGTAGATTTTGTGATGCGTTTCAAATACTCTGCTGTTCCCTTTAACCACTTGCCTTTACTTTTTATTTTTTAAGAATCTCAAAAATTTGAGCTTTCCGCACTTCAAACAACACAGTTAATTCTTTAGCTGGACATATGTTCTCTTCGTGTTTTTCAGTAACCTTATCTTTTTCCTCCAGTAAAAATGTCTTATGTTTAGAACTCACAAACACACAAACTATGCTTTTAAAAATCACCAAAGTTCACAGTTTTCTTCTACTCGTACTTGATCACTTGTAACAACGAAACTGAGAATGAACACACTACAAAACAGTTGTGCCCTTACCATGTGTGTAAGGGTAATGGTGAGAGAGCTAATGGTTTGTTTTCCCTTTACCTCGAAGGATTGCAGTTTATAACTTTCTGGTTCATACAATTTCGGTGCAAGCACAATCGCCGTCAAAATTGTTGTAGTTTTTAAAATACGTACGTTGTAAACAATTACACATAATGTTGCATGTATAGGCTGAGCAAGATTTGGAAATTTCTGTAATCATTATTCTGTAACATGTATTTTCGATGCGATGCCTTGAGTCTGGACACAGCTGGTATAAAAAGTTATATGATCATGCGTAAATTCTGCTGACTGGCAAAACATGTACTTTGGACTGGTGAATCATACATCCTGCTGGCTTAGGGAAATAATTCACAGGTGGTTTGTAACAGGCCTCAACTTGTTCTCCATGTTTTAAACAATGAATCACACATCCTGCTGATCAAGGGGAATAATGCTTAGTTGGTCACTAACAGGTTTAAACATGTTCTCAATGATGTAAACAATATGGTGCAAATTAACAGTTAGCGTGGGAATCACTGAATTGACTTTTTGGTAGGACCCCTATTTAAGCTTGGTTGAGTTAGCCCTCGGGGGAGAGACTTCACACAGATTTCAGAGGGGACTTGCTGCCGGTCTCTGTAAGAATCAACAAGAAGTTTATTTCAAAGTGCTACCACGAGTAAGATAGCCAGCACGGCGTACCAGATCGTACACCTTACAGTCAAGCCTTACAAACAACACATGCCAAAGGTAAAGTTGCATTATATTATGTATTTAAATGTTACCAAAGCGCCCCTGATCTCTTCCAGATCCAGGGAGTGCCTTGTAGAAATACTAGGCTTCTCTGAAATACAGTTATTCAATTCAGTTTGACTTAGATGTATCTCTCGCTCTACCTTTTCAGTAGCTACACCCCCAGTTGTAGATTAGGTTTGTAAGTCTTTCACCCCCCTTACAATCCTGGTATGCAACAATAAAGTAATCCGTTTTAATCAGGTTATTTACAGAAACGGTTCTTGAAAAATATTTCCGTTACCACGTTAGGCACTTTTCAGCCTTAGAGTATAATTTTACATGGGAAATAACTCCATTCCGAAATTTTATTTTCCGTTTTTCCAGGTTTACGGCATATAAGGGGTCCTTTTAGGCAAGTTATGTTCTAATTCTACGTAGGTAGAGTCAATATGAAACATTCAATGTCATGGCCGAGATTTGAACCACGGATATCCTGGTTTCCGTTCAGTCGCTTTAACCCATTGAGCTACCATGGCCAACGTGCCATCCTGACTCGTATATTTGACTCCATTTGACTCGAATATTTTCCTGGTAGGCCACTAGGGGCACCCGAAATAAATGCGTAGTGTTTAACTCCCGCTTTTACTACATACGGCATCGCAGGCGGTGACACTGATGATACATGAGATTAAGATGGAGCACCGGTGGAATGAGATGGTGGGGAAAACCGGAGGTCCCAGAGAAAACCCACCCCAGTGCCCTGTTGTCCACTACAAATCTCACTTTGCAGTAGCCTGGGATCGAACCCGGGCCGCCTTGGTGATAGCCAAGCGGTCTAACCACTGAGCCACGGCGCGGCCTCTCGCATCCGAGATACACCGTTTGTGGTGGCTTACTATCGTAAGTACTTGAGTCCCAGGCTTCATCATTTAACTCTTATTATTTTAGTTAATTAATGGAAATTAATCATTTCTTCACACTAGCCGTATATAGGCTAAGGTTTTTGATAGATAGAGTCAACATGAAAAATTCAATGCCTCGGATTAAAAAATTCAATGATTTGAACCACGGATCTCCTGGTTTCCGTCCAATCGCTCTAACCCATTGAGCTATCATGGCCAACTTGCCGTCACGACATTAAATTCTCCATTTGACTCGTACTAGGGGTTCTCGCATTCGAGAAATAATTAATTTCCATCAATTAACTAAAATAATAAGAGTTAAATGATGAAACCTGGTACTCGAGTACTTACGAGCAACGGTAAGTCGCCACAAACGGTGTATCTCGAATGTGAGAGCCCCTAGTGGTTTACTGGTGAAACATACCAGTCAAATGGAGAATTTTATGTCGTGACGGCTAGTTGGCTATGGTAGCTCAATGGGTTAAAGCGACTGGACGGAAACCAGGAGATCCGTGGTTCATATCCCGGCCATAGCATTGAATTTTTCATGTTGACTCTATCTATTAAAAACCTTGACCTATATACGGCTAGTGTGAAGAAATTATCAGTTAACTAAAATGTAATTCTACGGTTTACTTATTTTCATCCAAAACATTGATAAAACAAAATATTTCTGGAAGTTAGTGGTGCGGTATGGCTTTAAGTTGCGGTCGTGTCCCAAGGTAAACTTACGAAACATCAAGTAATAAATAGAAGAAAGAAAACAGAAGGTTTATATATCTCGATACTACTAAGTATCAAGAGTAGCAAGGCATCGAATATTCCTGTAGGGGAGGGGATCCGTGGTGCGGGCGCTGCGGACCTTTAGCACTCGTGGTACCTCTGACGTTACTAGAGTAACCTCGGGCCGAACTGCCGAGCCCCTCCCTGAATGGAAGTTGTTCGGATTGGGTTGGACTCGAGGGGGTAGTGTGTTCCCGACACCCAAGGGGAATTGGGTACCTCGGGCCAGGCTACGGCCGCCCGGAGGGTGTAGAGGGTTGCCTCATAAGTCCCGGGTACTAGCCTGCAGAGCTAGTAGAAGGTGAGCTAGATCACCGGCGGCCCCACCTAGGTTTTCGGTAGTCTTCCCTGTGGGGTTGACGCGAGTAAGTGGCGTATCCACTTCCATCCCGTCTTGACGTTGTGCTCAGCGGGGGGGGGGCTTTTTAAGAAATCAGGTATTGCCCTATGGAAAGAGCTCCGGAGTAGTCCTTGGTCCTACGGGTCCAGGACTAATGGGAGTAGAACCTCTGCCCTTAACAAAGGCATCGAATATGGAGCTCATTGGCGAGGCGTGATTTTCAAAGCGAGGGAAGCTCCAAATAATACTTTTCATTAAAATAAGAGAGAATAATGAATTTTATATAAGCACAGCCATCTAAAATAGTAGACATGGCCAACAGAACATTTTCGCACCCGCTAACCATGGAATTGTATCATATTAGGTGGTCTTATAAGTAAAGTCAGTTTTTGATTTTGGTATTTCGGAAAATTTATTGGATTACTTTGGTTTGGCAATTATATTTACAGGATGCATGGCTAGTGTTGCGTACATCGCGTGCATGTATCAATCTTCAGTTGTTAATAAACAATAAAAAATGGTGATAATAAAGTTTGAACTTAGAGTCCTATAACACTACTGGAAACAAGATTATAAAGCCAACCGCAGTTCGAGGAATATGTGAAATGGAAGGAAATGTCGTTAGTGAGCGTGTGGCATAGCGATGGTTCTAACGTTTCAATAATGAAGACGAAAACGTTAAATATTTACCACGTTCTGGAACATCTAAAGTATGGAATATTGAGGATACACGACAAGTTTTGCGAAAAAATCTCCCCAAAAGTACTCGTAGGCTTTTAGAAAAACTTGCTACATCAAAAGATACCAGGAACGGCCGGTGACGCATTGTATTGACGGTGCCATAAATGAATGAATGAATAAATAAATGAATGAATGGGTGAATTAGTGAATGGGTAAATGAGTGAATGAGTGATAACTGAGTGAGTGAGTGGCTGGATGGATGGACGGACCGTCGGGGGGAGGGAGGGACGGATGAATGAATAAAATATAAATGTGTACCAATTTCGAACGATTTAGGTAATCTTATCAATAATCCATCCCATTTTATAATATACTGTACCAAACAGAACGTACAGGAAAACGGAAATAGATATTTATTACATCCGTATTCTTGTTAGGCACAGGTGTAACGAGTACAGTAAAAGTGTGATAATACAGTTAATGGAGAATGTGATGCGAAGGGTTCGTCTACGATTCCGCGAGAGAGAAAGTTATCTTAAGTCCCGTACCTTACTGTACTCTAGCGGATAAAACGTAAGTTATGCGCCAGAGAAACCTCGGCACCACCTTCTCCCGTTAGAAGCCATGTATAAGCAGACATCCTAGCTCTTAACACAGGCGCTTATGAGCGTAGATGGTGCCGTTCTGTAATCTGCGCCAAGCCACGGAAATCAATCAGGACAGAGCGCTTTAAGGCGCCTATTCACACGAGGGAGCACTTACTCAGAAACAATGTTTTTTGCGCAATTCTTATGCATTTCTCTTTCTTTCGTTTTCATACAGATGGTGCCATGTCAGAGCGGCACTACCTGAGAAGCCGCCCCTGAAAGATACCATACATCGCCACATTAAGACACTTGGAAAATCATACAGAAGCTGTAGATCTTTACCTCATGAACTGATACCTCAATAGGCTGAACCTAGAGTGGATATCTGTCGTCAGCTTATCTGTAATCCCATAGATGATAGATTTGTCAAGAGGACTGTTACTTGTGACGAAAAATTGGTATATTACCGAAACCCTGTCTGGTGGAATTTTGAAGGTGTGATTCACTAGAAGTTTGTTCTAAACGTACGGGCGATTGATGGTGATCTTTGTTCTCAACAACTGGAAGGAGTTCATGAATTTTGAGACGAGATACCCAGCATTAGTTAACCGAAATAGTTCCAATGCAACTCCCTATACTGCACGAACAACCAGGGGAAAAAATCAGTAATTGAGAGGAATCGAACTGCTACCACACCCAGCATACAGCCCTGATCTCGCACCATTAGATTGTCATTTTTGTCATTCCATGTTCCATTTACTATGTGGAAGAAATTTTGACAACTTTGAGGCAGTGCAAGTGGGTGTCACTGAATTCATAGCATCAAAAACCAGATACTAGTACCATCGCGGGATAATCAACCTCGCTGAACGATGGCACAAGACCATAGAATCTAATAGTCCATACTTTGAAAATTAGTTAATTGTTTGTCAGAACAGACTTCAGATAATTGTTTTCTTAAACAATGACATTACTTATGAGACAATGTGTTTATGTGTGTGTATGAGTGTTCATTAAAGTTGCGCATCGATGTTTTAATACTTTTACTTTGTATGCCGATAACAATATTAAAAATCCTTTCTGGTCTTGTCACTTTTAATTCTACTCAGTTCTTCCTCATAACTTAAGGACACTGGGAGGTTATTTTTACCCAGACAAGGCTAATTCTTACCAATATTAAAATTTGAATATATAGAAAACTAAACATTATCAGAAATTGAAATTCGGTATGATTGCTGTATAAGGATGTGTGCATTTAACTACTGTATCATATTTAAATTACGTTCACATAGGTCCATGCAAACGCTGCATAAATCACACCGTGTGTCCTGAAAAAAATATTGCACACTATATTTCAGGTGCACTTTACTTGTAGGAATTTAAAGCTACATGCACCAAGTTTTATCCTAAATAACCTAAGATACAGTTTTATAATATCGGCTAAATAAAAATCACATATAGGCTATACTAGGCACATGAAAAATTAATTAGTTTTGAGTAAAAAAGGAAAATAATATTTTCAAGGACTGAATATTTGTTTTCGTCCATTTTATAAATCACATGAATATAGATGTTAGCCGAATGTGTTCAAGTTTTGAGTCAATATCTTTTATAGTTTTTGAGAAACATGCACCTAAAGTATGAAACATCAAGGTTTTGGGAAATCACGATCAAAGATTAAGCACCATTCTCAGGAAGTGGGCGTATCATTATGCCGCCATGTTTAAATTGACGAATTAAAGGACTTTAATACCAGCTGAAAACCCATGTTATATATATAATTTTAAAGCTGAAGAATTGTATAATTTTTTAACATTAGAAATAAAAACAATGGATTTTTGAAACCTATCGACGTCCTAGTGCCCTTAAAGAATTAAAGTTACCCTTAGCCTTAAGTACTCTTTGTATTTAGTCACACGTATTGTAGGTCCTTTTTGCATTACAAGACTGCTCACACCAACTACACATATTCCTGCATCCCCTCTTCACTCAGACGTTCCAATTTTTCCTACAGCTGACCCACATCGCGCGAATTGTTAATTTAACATGGAGAAAGTATGCAATTCACACACTTTTGTTAATAACTTAAAACTTCACAATAATTTTATGTTTGTCACCACTAAATACAATCTACATATAATAATATTGCTAATGCTGTCGAAATATACTTAAAGTTGTATTTAAAATCTCCACTTGAAACAAAAGCTAAACTTTTCTTCACATATTACAGAGACTCCACGTGACAAAAGCTGTCAACGCTTCCTAACTATCGAAGAGTCGCAACCACTTCCGCAAACCTCTGAAGCGTGGTATTCCAGGTTACGAATGCGTAATTACACAAATGTTCAGTATTGAATGAGCTCACAGAACTGGTCACTCGAACATTAAGTAGCAGCTGTGCAATTTCCCGTAGAACCGTGGATGTCGCGAATGAATTTTCAAAATGTATTCAGAGCAAATAAAGTATTGTGCTTTAAAAATAAAATTAAAAACAATTAAAGAACCACTCTCACCTACATATCTGTACTATAATTATTTAATTATGAATGAAGAGGGAGCAACGTAAATGAACATATATATTCATATCCTACCTTGAAGAAGGTTTTATTTCCAAGAGATAGAGAAAGGCAGCCTCTTCACTACAGTGAGATGTGGAGAATGCAGGAAGAAGTACGTAAGTTCTGCTTTATAAGGAGTTTAGTCATACTTGAGCTCCGCTCTGTGTCGTGTTGTCACCATTGTTTTCTGCACCCATGATACTCCAGATATTAGGGAAACTATCAAAATGAAATGTTTTTGTTTTACTTTATTTATCTTACACATCTCTTTACTTTTTATGTTATAAAGCGCAGCTGCTTGGAACACGGAACGATGTTGTGACAAATGTCAGGGAATATGATTCAGTGTTAGAATTGTTGTCAACGCCAAACCCGTCTCCGTGGTCCTATCACTACAATGACAAAAAAAAAAAAAAAAAAAAAAAAAAAAAAAAAAAAAATGACGAGCGTTTAGGTGTTTACCTTTATTGTCATCTACCTATAAGCAGAGGCAAGATTTTGTGGTGATTAATTACAATGTTTCGAGCACTTCATGAGGCAATTCTTACTAATTTTGGGTTGAGAAAAACAAATATGACAATGAAAAATTTGTATTAGCTCTAGTTTCTATGATATATACAAGGTGGAAGTATTACATATTAACGGATTGAGAGAGAAAAGGATACAGTTTAATTACATACATGCTAACAACAATGAAAGTGCATTTGATTTTTGTAACTGGTAATTACATGCTAAGAGTTCTAAATTCCTGGAAAAATACTTCGCAGACAGTCGTGTCTGAAGAGAATCATGTGGTGGCCTATTGACTTCGTCGTCTTTTAGCTTGCCTCTTGTGATGGAGTTCCGCAGAATCCCTATACAAAGACCAACAGTAATCCACAAGCATTACATCATTCTAACGACCCTAATATCTCTGTTCCATAACAGAAATGTCCTGATGGAATCTCTCCCCATGTTCATCACTAACAGCTCCACAACTAGGAGGGATAAAGTCTAGGTGAGCGTGGAGAAAATGGATCTTAGGGGACATGTTTCATCCAAGGTCACAGTATTTCTGCAGGAGCACTGTCACCAAATGCTTGTAGTTGTCATCTCTTCTGTTGCCTAAAAATCCATGAACAGCACCCTTGAAGGCTTCCCAAGCTTCCTTTTCCTTCCCCTCCAGAATTTGGTCAAATGCAGGATCCTTTACAAGTTCTCTTATTTTTGGTCCGACAAAAATGCCTTCCTTAACTTTGCATCACTTAATTTCCAAAATTTCTCTCTGATTGTATTTTGTCATTTGACAGGTGTACCAACTCCCAAAAAATTCCCCCAAATTCACTCCAAAAATGAAATGTCACTATCTGCAAAACAAGAGCTAATCTATCATTTTTATGGTGAATTTTGAATTCAGCAGATGGAAATACATGTAAATTCACTATTTTTAAGCCCGAAACATTGTCATTGTTGCCCAGTATTATTTATAAAATTCGCATTAATAATTTTAATTGGTGGTGTTTTGTGGTTTTTTTTACGTAAATTCGCATTAACCTCGCGCAAATTTTTGGGGAAGGATTAATGAGTAAATGACATGACTCAAATGAAGAGTAACAGGCAACTAGAGCAGCATAGCTGTTAAAACCCCCTTTTTCCAAATTAAAATATGTTATTTGAAATCAGCGGATACCTAGTAGGTAACATGAATAAAATCAAATATCACAAATCAGACATCGCCAAACTGCAGCACACAACAAGTTGTGATATTTTGGCTCTTCGTACTTGTTCTTTTGTCTGTCACAACTAAGTTATATGTAGAGAAAAATCTCTGAGTGTCAGCGTTTGACATCGGCAACCAAAGACATTGAAGGGACTTTTCACAGAAATTGCGGTAAGAATCAGCTTTTGCCTTCAATGCCAAGAGTGCTGCTACTACATCTAATCTCTTATCCTTAGCACCATGGCTTTGCTGTTCAACAATGTCACAAGGCTCTTTGTAACAAAGAAACAAACCAGAATCACAAGTAATACCACTGGTTTTAAATGCATTTAATTTAAATGCTATCATTACATGATTTAAATCACTTATACGTGTTCAATAGAGAATGATCATAATTTTTTTACGGTCATAATTTTTCGCACTAAAATTCAATCGTATATTCTGTTAGCTTAATGTGAAAAAAACACGCCGTAGTAGTTTCATTGTTGGTACTTCTGGTTCCCGCCTGTGAGAACCAGGCAAGTTCACACGTGTTCAGTATCGCCTACATCTGCAATGGAGGTAACACGCAGTTAAAGTTGATGTTAGAGAAAGATCCGGAGTTTCTTTCAAACGTAATCACTACTGATGAAACTTGACTACATCATTTAGATCCTGAGAGTAAACAGCAAAGCTCCGTGTGGAAATCTCTTTCATCACCAACCCCCAAAAAGCAAAAGTGGTTGCTTCTGCTGGGAAAGTTATGGTCATCCAATTCTTTGATATTCATGGAATGGTTTATCAGCATGTTGTACCTGCACACACATCAGTAGCTGGACAATACTACAGGGATGTCCTGAAAACATTGCAAGTCCATATCAGGCGCAAAAGACCACATTTCCGTGAAGCAGGCTGGATGCTGCACCACGATAATGCGCGGCCGCATATTGCCAATGTTGTTGCTGAATATCTTGCAAAAATCAACGTGAAGTGCATCTCTCACCCTCCCTATAGTCCGGATTTAGCCCCATGTGACTTTTACTATTCCCTAACTTGAAGCAACGCCTTCGTGGGAGGCATTATCCATCATCAGAAGCCGTGGTGAAGGCTGCGGAGTCGATTTTGAAGGATCTCTCAAAAATGGTTTCCAGCATTTCTTTGAAGACTGACAGAAACGTTGGGGACAAGTGCATCGCATTCAGGGGAGACTATTTTCAGGATGAGTAAAGGCACGTTATCAAAAAAAAAAAAAAAAAAAAAAAAAAACAGTGATCATTCTTTATTGAACAGCCCTCATACTTGCTTTAGTAACTAGCCTAGAAGGTTCAAAGAAATGATATAGCTTTTATGGCTATTACATCATCAGTTTGTTTGGCATAATGTAGTTTAATTTAGACAAAGTCATGCGGCAGCAAACTTTTAGATTCTCTTCAACTGCTTTTCTAACACTGGGATCCATGATATGATCTACAAGTGCACTTACTCTGTTTCCAAAGTGACCACTCTCTAATATTTCACATTTGGTTCTCAGCGAGATAATTCGGGATGAAACAAGAGGCGCCACAGATTTTTTATTGAAATTCTAATATTGGATCTGTTAACAATCTGCAATTTTCAGGAACAAATATGGGTACGACGACGATAATGATGATATAAGGGCGGTCAACTGCTTGGTCATCAGCGCCCAGACAAAAATTAATTCCTGGCAATAGCCAGGAAAAACAAAATGACAATAACATAAATAAGCCCAGATGGGTAAAAAACCAATTCAAAAACTAAAAATAGCTATAAAATACCAAAAGGCATAAAAATTACTACTTTCAATATCAACTTGCCATGACAAAAGCTACCTGCCCAGTGGTGGTTGAGCCTATTTGTTGCTTTTCTTTGGGGCTGGGCTGGCACTTTCAGCAGGTTTTTCCTGCCTGCTCCTCACTGTCGCTTGGGCAGTGAGGACAGGATCTACCCGCTCCACATCCTCAATGGAGGAGGACGGCTCCCGTACTGGTAGCTTCGAATCGAGTCTCTCGAGACGATCAGAAACTGCGACCGGCGAAGATGAAAGTCGTCGATCGGCGTCCTCTTCAGATGACTGTACCGAACTCCAGGGTGAGTGGGACGTCGAGCCCGCTATATCCCCTGTGTAGCCCTGTCATTCCAGTGCGATGACCCCTCGTTGGGCTCCGTGGTGGGTGGGGAGCACTGGGGCATGAAGCTCATTCAATTTCTTATGGCAAACCCTAAAATTGAACCTGGAAAAGAAATAGCTGAGTCTTGTGGTCCTCGCTATTTAGTTATCTGTAGAACTGAGGAAGGGCGAAAGTTTACTACCGTTAACCCGTTCATTATTCAGAAGGGTTTAGATAATATTGCCGGCCCTGTAAACTCATGTACTAGATCTCGCAATGGCACGCTCCTGGTCGAAGCAGTTTCTCCGATGCAGGCTGGAAAAATTTTGAAAGCCAATATGTCTGCGAGCTATCCTGTGCGCGTTGAATTGCACAGAACCCTGAACTCCTCGCGTGGTGTTGTAAATACCAGCGCATTGGGCGGTATGTTCAATGAGGAGATTCAGGAAAACTTGGCGGAACAAGGTGTGACAAATGTATATCGAGTTCACCGCAAAGAACAAGGTGAACTAGTGCCCACTCGTATCCTGTTTCTTACCTTTGATCGGGTAGATCTCCCTCAAAGGATTAAGGCAGAGTATGAAGCTATTGAAGTGAGGCAGTATATACCCAATCCATTGAGGTGTTATAAATGCCAGCGCTTTGGCCACAAGAGTGATTCATGTAATGGAGTTGCTACTTGCGTTGACTGTGGGGAAGTCAAGCATGACAATGCATGTACTTCACCCGCAACGTGTGTTAACTGCAGTGGTAATCATTCATCAAATTCCAGAGAATGTCCCCGTTTTATGGAGAAGAAGGCGATCCAAGAGTTCCGGGTAAGAGAGAGGACGTCCTTCGTGGAAGCCCGGGAACTCTTGCGTATTCGTCAGCCTTCTGTACCTAGGACCATTACTTATAGTGCAGTTGCAGCTAAGCCGGTACCTAGACGTGAAATCACAACACAAACCAGTGAAATAAACAGGGCAGTAATATCCGATAGATCAATTACACCAAGATCTCAGCCAAAGCAACAAACACCAGCACAAACAACAGTGAGCGCGCCGACCAAGTCCAGTCCTAAGAAGAAGGATTCAGCCAAGTCACCGCCGAAAGCATCTCCTTCAAGAACATGTGAACCGGTAATATATAATGTATCGCCAAGAAAATTTAAGACCTCTTATGACAGAAGGGACTTCCTTAAGGAAAATAGTAAGACCAGTAAAAGGAAAGCTAGCCAGCACAAATCTCCGCGAACATCTCCTTCAACATTTGAGGAATCATCTGAACAAATATGGTTGCTGTTGTACCTTTACAATATTCCAGCTCTTTACATCGCAAAAATGTACCATTAACAAATTTTGCGTAGGAACTGAAAGCTTTTCTTTTAGAAAACAAATCGACAATTGCATCAAAATAGTTGGCAATGTAAACTACTGAATTAAACCAGCTAGACCAGCGTGTCAGTATAGGCAATGGTAACACTTTAAGCTTCTAAATCTCGGTGGTTTTCAGTTATGTATTATTTTTATTCGTTTTTTAACTTTCGGGCATTTCGGAACACATTCTTAAGCCCTGAGGGACAATATTTTCAATTTAATGTAATGTCTGAGAGTAGCTACCTAGAAGTTCAATCTTCTCAGTAACTTTAGTCAGCATAAATAGGAGGTTTTGCTGTGCAAGGTGTGGTATCCAATAAATACATTTCCAGTTAGAATACGACAAACAGTTCTCAATATCACGGACGAGCCGGATGCTGTGGTGTCAGTTTATTGTTGCACCGCTTAGCTGTTATTTCAGTGAGCATGATGATGTCATTGTATTGGCTTTGTTAAGTGTTTAATTTTATCGTGCTTTCGTTAAATTTGTAAACATTTTTTCATGACTTCTAGCTTCATGCTATGAAGACATGAATGTTAAATTAAAGTTATATTTATGCAATTTGAAATAAATGTAAATTTTTCTATGCAGACTAAAAATAATAGAATTTTTCTCATTTATCGCTAAAAAGCATTATTCTCGAAAAAAGGAAAAATTCGCGAAAATTCGCGAAAAAAAATCCTTAAAAACAAAAACTCTTGCTTCTGCCTATAAATAAAAGGAGGTATATATTCCATCCAGAAATTCGATGTTTTGAGATTATTTGATTAAAAATGTTTAGAAAAACCCGCCGTGTCTGTGTGCGCAGACATTTGTGTGTGTTTACGAGGGCTGTTCAATAAGGAATAATCACAATTTTTTTGACAACGTGTCTTTACTCATCCTCATAATTTTAATGGTCCTTCTCAAAATAGTCTCCCTTGAATGTGATGCACTTATCCCAGCGTTTATGCCAGTCTTCAAAGACATGCTAGAAACCATTTTTGAGATATCCATCAAAATCGCCTCCGCAGCCTTCACCACTGCTTCTGATGATGGATAATGCCTTCCATGAAGGCGTTTCTTCAAGTTAGGCAATAGAAAAGAGTCACATGGGGCTAAATCCGGACTATACGGAGGGTGAGAGATGCACTTCACGTTGATTTTTGCGAGAAATTCAGCTACAACGTTTGGCAATATGCGGTTGCGCATTATCGGGTTGCAGCATCCAGCCTGCTTCAGAGA
Source organism: Mantis religiosa (assembly GCA_030765055.1). NCBI lineage: Eukaryota > Metazoa > Arthropoda > Insecta > Mantodea > Mantidae > Mantis > Mantis religiosa. Next base: position 101,574,754 of record CM060959.1, read on the forward strand.
AATGTGATCTTCTGCGCCTGTGGATTTGCAATGTTTTCAGGACATCCCTTTGTCCAGTTACTCATGTGTGTAGGCACAACATGCTGATAAACCACTCCATGAATATCAAAGAATGAGATGACCATTACTTTCCCAGCAGAAGCAACCACTTTTGCTTTTTCGGGGATTGGTGATGAAGGAGATTTCCACACTGAGCTTTGCTGTTTGCTCTCAGGATCAAAATTATGTAGGCAAGTTTCATCAGCAGTGATTACGTTAGAAACTCCGGATTTTCCTCTAACATCAACTTTAACTGCATGTTACCTCCATTGCAGCGGTAGGCGATACTGAACATGTCTGAACTCGCCTGGTTCTCACAGGTGGGAACCAGGAGTACCAACAATGAAACTACTACGACGTGTTTGTTTGACATTAAGCTAACAGAATATAATAAGATTGAATTTTAGTGCGAAACATTATGACCGTAAAAAATTATGACCATTCTTTACTGAGCCCGCCTTGGTAGCGTGGTGGCATCTCTGCCTTACGTTCAAGAGGTCCCGAGTTCGAATCTTGGTCAGGGCGAGTTCCCTGGATAAGATTTTTCCAGGGTTTTCCCTTATCCTGTAAGATGAATGTCGGGTAACTCGAGCATCATTTCATCAATTCCATTCAACGTCCGATATGACTTAACGTTGGAGGACGTAAATTACAAAAAAAAAAAAAAAAAAAAAAAAAAAAAAAAAAAAAAAAAAAAAAAAAAAAAACTTAATTGAACAGCCCTCGTATGAACAGTATAACGCTAAAGCCAAAAATGGAATAGTTACGAAACTTGGTTTGAAGTTCAATGTGTTCCAAAGAGCGACACCAGAGATTTTCAAGAAACTGTCTCAACCCCAAACCATCTTTTACATACAAACTTTTAAGACATGTTTGATTTCCTCAAAACTGGCTCTAGCGATTTTGACTAAAACACCATACGATTAAGATACCTGCATGGCAAACTTCCTCTCATTCGAGAAAAATTGTGTATAAGTTTGTAATACTGGTAAAACATACAATGAAATGTGTAGTGTTTAACGCCCACTTTTACTACATGCGGCACCGCAGGCGGTGACATTGGTGATACAAGAGATGAAGTTGGAGCACCGGTGGAATGAGATGGCGGGGGAAACCGGAGATCCTGGAGAAAACACGCCCCAGCCCAGCGCCGTGTTGTCCACCACAAATCTCACTTTGCGGTCGCCTAGGATAGAACCCAGGATGGTAAAACATAAACTTGCTTTATTACATTTCCGAGATCCACATTGTTCTGTGTAGGAATGCTGCTGTCCCATGGCAGATGTAGCTGAGTCCTGTCCTTGAGGACTTTACTTTTTTTTTAATTTACCAAATTTTCCAAAGTTAAGTCATATCGGACGATGATTGGAAAGCATGAAATGATGCTCAAATGAGCCCAGGGGCCATCGAGTTTAGAGTTACGCGACATTTGTTTTTTCAGGATAAGGCAAAACCCCGGAAAAATCCTTATCCAGGTAACTCGACCTGACCAAGATTCGACTGTGGTGAGAGAGAAAGCATGCTACAGTCTGATTTTAAAAAGAAGATACGTGGTCATCTGTTTCTCCACGTAGAGTGCTGCTATGTTGCCTAGAACTGTGCGTTCTTTTAGCTCAGTTTTGCACTATGTAACTGATAAAAGTCCATACTTACCGATATTATTGCTATGCATCGTAAGTTGACAATCACGCTCTAGTGCTGTTAGTAATTTCTCCATAACAACCCATCGATGCACGTTCTAAAATCTTACATTTATCTTCGACTATGTTTATTAATATTTTAGTTAATATCTTAACTACTAAAATTCAGATTGATATAAATACACATAGTGCACAACAATGGTATACAATACACATGTAGTAAGCATATAACGCAAACTCGGAAACTGAAAAAAAAAAAAAAAAAAAAAAACTCGACGCAAGCGCCTCGTTTTTTCAAACCTTTCCTCGTTCCGTAGAAAATGCTTACCACATTAGTATCGCAATATTCTATTATTAACGGCTTTGTCAATTGCCATGTTCATATCAACGCCACCGATATGCTTGAATTTTGACCCACAGGAGTTCTTTTACATGCAAGCATATCTACTGACATAGGGCTGTCGCTTTTAGTTGAAAGGAACAAGCTGTTCATTGAAAAGGAGCAAAGAATTCCTTAAGAGACGAGACAAATGCTTTAGTTTGATATGCAATGTAACATCTCGACCGTAAGCTGACCTTTGCCTCGGGCCCTGAACCCTCCGTCTACCTCTAATCCTACCGCCACTACGTCTTGCTTCCATAACAACCTGCTTTAAGTTTGCTTTCACAAAGTAGGCTAACAAAACACAACTCAGCTGAACAATCAAGCAAACTTTGTTTCTCGATCAAAACAAGTGATAACTGACCTGAGGAGCATGTGATTCACCGGTGTAACCAATCTGGCAACCTTTGTTTACGTTTCCATAGCAACGACATTCTCCTCTTACCCTTCGTGTCCCTTGCTTAATGACCTTCACGTATCTTCTTTTAAAAATCAGACCATTTGACTATCAGAAATATTAGTGCAAGCGCACGAAACTCAAAAACAAGTGGAATTGCTTCTCATAATACTATTGTAAATACAGTAAAAACTGCCTAAAACGGATCCCTTGTATGGGGGAAACCTCAAAAAATGACAAATTTCGTAAGTGAGCTATTTCCCATGTAAAATTATACTCTAAGCCGGAAAACTGCCCAACTTGGAAACGGATATATTTTTCGAGAACGTTTGCGTAAATAATATGATTAAAAGGGATTACCTTATGTGTAATGGGTTACAACGTACGTATTTTATAAAGTCCAATAATTTTGACGGCGACTGTACTTGTACCGAAGTTCCATGAAACATAAAGTCATCCTTCGAGGTAAAAGGAAAATAAACCATTAGCTCTCTCACCTCTTCCAACAGACATGGTCAGGGTACAACTGTTTTGTCGTGTGTTCATTCTTAGTTTCGTTGTTACAAGTGATCAAGTACGAGTAGAAGAAAACTGTGACTTTAGTGATTTTTAAAAACTAGTTTGAGTGTAGAGAAATTCTGTAAAATGAGTTCTAAACATAAGGTATTTTCACTGGAGGTTATTGAAGAACACGAAAAGAACAAACATCCAGCTAAAGAATTAACTGTGTTACTTAAAGTGGGAAAACTCAGATTTATTAGATATTGAAAAATTAAAAATTAAATACGAGTGGCTAAAGGGAACTGCAGAGCATATGAAACGCATCACAAAATCTACAGAGTATGACGAGCTAAATTGTCCTGTGTTCGAATGGTTTGTTAATGTTCGTGCTAAAGTACGAGGGCTGTTCAATAAAGAACGATCATAAATTTTTTACGGTCATAATTTTTCGCACTAAAATTCAGTCTTATTATATTCTGTTAGCTTAATATGAAACAAACACGCCGTAGTAGTTTCATTGTTGGTACTCCTGGTCCCAGCCTGTGAGAACCAGGCAAGTTCAGACATGTTCAGTATCGCCTACCGCTGCAATGGAGGTAACATGCAGTTAAAGTTGATGTTAGAGGAAGATCCGGAGTTCCTTTCGAACGTAATCACTGCTGATGAAACCTGGCTACATCATTTTGATCCTGAGAGCAAACAGCAAAGCTCAGTGTGGAAATCTCCTTCATCACCAGCCCCCAAAAAACAAAAGTGGTTGCTTCTGCTGGGAAAGTTCTGGTCATCTCATTCTTTGATATTCATGGAATGGTTTATCAGCATTTTGTACCTGCACACACATCAGTAACTGGACTGTACTATAGGGATGTCCTAAAAACATTGCAAGTCCATTTCAGGTGCAAAAGACCACATTTCCGTTAAGCAGGCTGGATGCTGCACCGCGATAATGTGCGGCCGCATACTGCCAATGCTGTTGCTGAATATCTTCAAAAATCAACGTGAAGTACATCTCTCACCCTCCCTATAGTCCGCATTTAGCCCCATGTAACTTTTTTCTATTCCCTAACTTGAAGAAACGCCTTCGTGGGAGGCATTATCCATCATCAGAAGCCGCGGTGAAGGCTGCGGAGGCGATTTTGAAGGATCTCTCAAAAATAGTTTCTAGCATGTCTTTGAAGAATAGTAGAAACGCTGGGACAAGTGCTTCGCATTCAGGGGAGACTTTTCTGAGAAGGACCATCAAAATTATGAGGATGAGTAAAGATACGTTGTCAAAAAAAGAAGAAAAAAGAAGAAAAAAGAAATTGTGATCATTCTTTATTGAACAGTCCTCGTAATTCCCATTTCTGGACCATTGCTTCAGACTCAAGCTTTAGAGAAAGCAAGAAAATTAGTCAAAGATAGTTTCAGAGCTTCCAATGAATGGTTCGGGAACTTCAAACATCGCTATAACAGGTGCGGTGAAGCAAATGATAATTTGCAGACAATTGAAGATTGGAAAGGGAAAATTAAAAAATAGAGAAAAAACTAAGCGATAAACTACAATTATTATATGTAAGTTGAAAATAGAGAACATAGTACATATCAGCCTATTATCATTTACACTTCATTCTATATTATTCCTTCACTGTAAACCTGTGAGACTATTTCGTAATTTATTTGGTTTCAATCACTTCAAACTGTGTAAGTCGGAAATCTGTGTAAACGGAAAATAAATGACCGAACGATCTTGTTTCGTTTTATAGAGGTTTTACTGTAATACATTTGCTATCATCATTATAAATTATATTTATGACAAAAGTAGCATATATAAAATTGTAAACACGTAAGATTAATGTAATTTAAAGCATGTAATACACTGCGATCCATACAGACCTGAACCATTTCAATAGGTCATAACTTTTGAACCAATAATAGGACACACGTGCAACTTTGGGAGAGTATGATACACAATTGGGAGATTACATTACACAGAGAAAATGTTGGAAGTGTCCTCCACCAGCATCTATACATGTTTGTACTCGTCCACCATATTCTCTGAAGTTTTACGGAGAGTATCCTCGCCAATGGTGCTTATTTCGGTTCGAATGGATTCCTTGAGAACATCAATTGTCCATGACCTATTCTTGTACGCTCTATTTTTAGATACCCCCACAAGAAAATATCTGGTGAGGTTAGGTCAGGGAATAATCTCAAAAGGTCTGTGGCCCCCAGATCCCCTGACCTAACCTTACCAGATATTTTCTTGTGGGGGTATCTAAAAATAGAGCGTACAAGAATAGGCCA